>WTXV02026598.1:0-16746 GCA_009823435.2 Nymphicus hollandicus | reverse complement strand
GGGGGGAGGAAGGTGGGGGGGGAGTGAGTGAGCAGCTGCGTGGTTCGGAGTTACCAGCTAGGCTTAAACCACGACATAACATTATCTCTTCCACAGATGATTTATTTGAAAAAAAAGTAAATATTTTTTTTGACCAAACAAAAGAATCTGATTGTTTCAATCTATAGCAGCTTTTAATATGAATACTTGATATGGTATATTTTTACTGTAAATTCAGTCCACATAAAATAACTTCATAGAGTAGATGCCACAAAATGAGATAGCAATCTTTGTTTTAGTTATTTCATACCTGTATTCTCCAAGTGCATATTAAACAATCTAAGAAAACATTCTACAGTTTACACATCTAATGTGGGCAATCTTAATAAAAAGCTTTCATTAAATACATTTATTATATAAACAGAACTAAAGCAATTCTTGTTATATTCTCATAGTGCTGTTACAAAGGGAAATCATCAGAGCAAGAGGCATTGCTTACGCCTATTCATTATATCCTGGTGTATCTGCAGATATTCAGGAAAGCTCACACTTGGAAGAAAGCAATCTCTCAACAGTGTCTGTGTGAGGAAATGGTAATTTGGCTATGTAATCAAATTGCAATGTGTTCATTTAGCAGATGTGAGCAAATAAAGACAAAACCAAATTTAGATTTGTGCCAATTGCTCTTTTTTATTCTTGCTTGGTTTTGAGGACTCCCTATGATTTTGTCTAATTTGCTTTGTGGCGGTAACATGCAGCATGGTTTTGTACAGCTTCCGGCTGCAGCACTGCGGTTTGCCAACAGATGGCATGACACATTTCCATTACTCGGTGTCTCTCCAACAAGATGACTGCCTGTTCATCTCTGAAATAAACCCAGAGCACCACCCTGGCCCTCAGAGCTGCAAATATTTAAGCGTGTGTTAGAATTTGCATATTAGTACCACTAATTATCATCTTTCCTGCTGTATTAAAGGCTTTTTTTTTTTCCACTATGGCAAGAGAGCAGCTACCTATAGCTATGCAATGTTAAATTATTTAGGTACATAAACACAGTAGGAGAGAATATTCTTTAACTATTATGATGGAAGCTGTTCACTATAATGTTGTCCAAAATGCTAGCCAAATATATGCGATATTATGTGAATATAGTCCTGGAGAAAAAAGTCAAAATATTATCCAGCACTGCACTGCACTGCAAATATTTAATCCAATGTATTTCTTAGATTTCTTCTAGCCTTCACAGCTGAAGAAAAGCTATAAAGTTACATGAAAAGCATGCTACATGAACTAGTAGTATGAAATAGGATGCAGAATTGTGTGAAGTACATCGTGAATACTCAGTGAACGCCAACACTGGACATGAGCTACTTCTTGGCTATGGAGTCAAGGGTTGAGCATGGAAATCAGAGGATTTCCCCTTTATCTGCAAATTCAGTTTGGCTCTAACCAATAGACCCCTCTGTGCTTTGAAATTAACAATTAAAGCTCTGAAATGAATTATTCTTGAGCAAGTACTTTTTTCTGTTCAGGACTTTTTTTCTGATGGCACAGACAGAACAAGCTACCACATTACCTAACATGCCCAGAGGAACTGTAGAGGGAACAGATACCATGTTAGGAGTTAATTTTGTATCTCAATAGGATTTGGAGGTTAACCTTCCGTTTCAAGGCATAGGTAGTAGAATATATGCAAAATAGGGAATGTGCAATGAATGATTTTACTGAACTGCAGAAATGTGTATAACATGCTAACCAGGACTAGTCCAGACCATATGCTGGAGGGTCAGTGAACATATAGGCCACTTGACATTCATTTAAAGAAAAAATCTTGTGAACTCTTCCCAGTTTCTTCTATGCTTATTAATCACAACAATAGAAATGCTGGTACTTGAAGCTGAACACAAAGATATCTGTCTATTAGTCTGTTCAGCTTAAAGATTCAGCTGCTAAACCTCATCACCACTTCCCAGAAAAGGAAATTTGCAGTTATGATGTAATCTTTGTTCTTGATGACTTTATGTCTCACCATAATTAAAGACATATTGTTTGTTTTGCTAGTTTAGTACCTTCGTTTGAGACTTTAGAGCTTGTCAGTTTGATTTTGAAATGTCCTGTGTCTTTATCTAATGCCTTGCAGAAATGTAAGAGTATTACGTCAATAGAAATACCCTTATCAACAAAATCCATAATCTCATAAAAAATATTAAGTTAGGTTGACAAGATTTGTTTTGTGTAAACCCACACTGACTGTTAGTAATTATATTGCCTTATTCCACTTCTTCAAGTCATATTTCAACCATAGCAATATTTTCTTTGGGATCAATACTGGGGTTGGCTTGGGTCACCAAGCAGAAAAGTACAAAAGAAAACAGGTCAAGGCCTAATCATTCCTCACACCATTTTCTCCACCAATTAATAGAAGTGCAAAAGATCTAAAGATCTTGAATCACTTTCCATGTCAGCCCGATTTGAAGTCTGGATAGTTCTTTGGAGAATGGGTGAATTTCTGTGGTATTTTGATGTTCACTGCTCAGACTTCAGTTCCTTCCCTTCTAAGTGTGATGTTTCTCAGAGGAACAATGTATTAACTCCCAGAGAGACAAGAAGTCAGGGGTATTTTTATTGTTTGGGCTGCAGTATAATGACCCTTCAGAGCTGGAAAAGGCTTTGTTCCTGAGGGAAGATGTTCACTGAAAAGTCAGGGGCAATATCATTCACTGGGCATTAACATTTAACAATTATTTCTCTCTCACTTTTCCGCAGGCATAAAAGAAATGATGCTTGTTTGAGAAAACAGCAAAGGAAAGAAAGAATACGGGACCCTGCTCAATGAGATGGAGTCTATCAGAGGCAGAGAGACATTGACAAATGCTTTAAAGATTCCAGGAAGAAAGATGGTCACTTCTGTGCTCTAACTGACAAAGACTTTGTTGAAATGACATTCTGATTCAATAATTTTGCTTCTCTATCTACAACTGCAGTTAAAAGCCAGTTTATTTTAGAAAAGCTACCCGGTCTAGCTGTGACTTACAGTTAGTTCCTACTATGTCCCTTTATAAGAAGAGCTCTTTATTCGCTCTAGATTTCGCTGTGTTAAAGAGGTCACATATTAAGCAAATTTATCCTCAGCACTGAAGCTCAAGAAGGTAGATGAACTTAGCAGTACATAGAGACTAAACCCAGAGTAATCTTTAAATATTCCCAGAAAAAGAATTAGTAAAAAACCCCCAACAAAACCCAAAACCCAGGAATATTTGCACACATCTGTGGTAATGCTTGATCTCGGGTGGCAGACCAGAGGAAGCAAATCTTTTCCTTTCTTAGTGAGGTTTGGATACTATCTAAATTCTTTTTTTCCAAACTCAAAATAATCTGACAAACAGCACATAAGTGCAAGGCAGGACACTGCAGGGTGCTAAAGAGGCATGAGCTGGTAAACCTTCACTTGGCAAAGCGGCAGACCTCTGGATGTACAAAACTGGATGTCTTCACATCTAGGACTAGAAGACTCCCAGACCTTTCTCAAATAGGACCTTTGGGGTCAGCTGTAAAAAAAACAAAAAAAAAAAAAAAACAAAAAAAAAAAAACAAACCATCAGTAGAAACATGTTACTTTAACAGAAAGTTCCCTGGGTTCCAGTCAAGACACCAAATTGTCAGGTAATATAAAATGGACTGGTTTTTGGACTACAAGACTGCAATGTCAGTTAATTCTGTATTTCCTCCAGATAAGGACTGAATAAGATACAGGGCAATCATGGTAAAGGGCCATATAATGTAAAAGTCTTTCTCTCCTCTGTTCTGTCAGATGAGACCAGCCAATTTTCAGGTCAACTTGCAAAGCCCTTTACAGCTCTCATGGACGAGACAAGGACTGAAATAATGTCATTTAAAAGACTTATTATTGCTATATGTTCTGTTCTACCATAAAACCTGGTAGCTTTTGTAATTACCATGTGTATTTTTATAACAGCTTATGTTAGCTTTTTATAATTATACATATAGTACATTTTTTTGGTTTTTTTTGTTTTCTTTTAAGGAAACTGAGTGTTAAATATATGCTAAGAATGAACCTTATTGTAAAGGTTAACTACTTATTTTCCATGCCTCATTTTCTTGACTGTGAGTCTCAATAGATTCATCATGTCCGTGGTTCCTCCTAGATCATGTTAATCATACTGTGCAAGACTTCAGGCTGTCCTATTTCTCCAACAAAAAGGGTCCTATCAATACACAGTACACTTGTACTTCTGCACAGTACTAGTCACCATTTTGGGTTTTGTTTATTCCTAATCTCTGTCCTTCCTTCTGAAGTTTTGAAGTATTTATACACCTTTATATCCACCAAAGCTTTAAAGCTGAGCAACTGCCACATTTGCAGAGAAATCACTCACAGGAAGCATGCATGCATTTATTTTCTCAAGTGTCTCCAGGTGATTAAGCTTAAGGCCAAATTCTGCTCCTGTAAGCAGAACCCAGAAAGACATAATTTGCCTCCAGGGACTGTGGGAATCTCTCCTTTCTCACTCTGTCAGAAGGCTCTGAGGTACCAAGGCCACAGCTGCTACCACAATGCTAAGCTTGAGGCAGTATAGTGACATAAACTACTACTTCTTATCCCTTACATGTTTCTCAAGCAACAAATTCATTAAAAATTCATTAAAAAAAAAAACAAAAACAAAAAACAAAACAAGCAACACTGGTTCTATCTTTTCTAGACCTTTGTGTATTTAGATGCATCAGTCACTGCACACTAAACTGTCCTGGAAAGCTGCAGCCCATCCCCAGATCTGTGTGGCCTCATAGTTTTATAATACCCTGAAGCTTTCATGCCCTGAATGGGCATGATTCTCCCCCTTCATAAACTGAACAGCTACCTTAATGTATGGTGCACCACTGGATCTCAGCAAATGCTTACTCACCTCAATGGCAAGCAGAACGTCCCTTCACACAACCACTATCCTAGTATGACAACTGTGTGTTAAAAGTCTGTTCACCTTCAGGCTTCTGCAGAAACTAAAAATATCTGCCAGGTGCATAGAGACACCTCAAATTCTCATCCTCCTGTGTGAGCTGTCTGCATTTACAGCCAAGCTCTAAGCCAGCTCCTAAGCCTTGCCATCCTAGAGCTCTTCCTGCTCAAAAAGACTGGTATACAACATTCCCAATTCAGATTCATCACTTGGCTAGGCTGCCTTTCTAATCCCTTATATCTGAGTTGCAGCCATACTTTTAGTTGAAGACGGATGTACTCTTCAGAATGAGAATTTTACAGATTTTCTTAGGGGTAAAATAAGTATTTGGCAACTTTTTAATCCCAGAAGGAAGATCATTGAATTGTTGCTAGATATTTCCAGGGGTTTTATTCATCTAAGTCCCCAGCTCAGTGGAATTCAGATGAAGAGTTTTGTATTCAAGGTTTTTGGCTTGCCCCTTTGCTATCAGCCCTTCTGCTGCTTTTATATGCACAAGAATGTTTGACAAAGTTCGTTGGCACTGACATATTCACCATATGCAGTTGGTGTTGATCTCACAAATAATTCTGTTGTGCTCCCTGGGAATAGGTAATGGAATGGGCAAAAAAACGTATTCTCATAGAGACAGAAAACTCAGCATAAAAATGCAGTTAGGGAGCACAGAAAACAGCAGAGTCGCTCTCAGCACAGAGATCACAAAAGAACTAATTTGCCAGAATGCCATTCCAAGCCCATGACCACAGCATTAGTAATGCTGCAAGAGTATGAAGTGCACCTGAGCCTTATTCTCGTTAACCTTTTAGGTTAATGCATAGCACACAAACATAAAGGGGCTGTGTGTGTGGTGTAGTACAATGGAGGGGGAAAAGCAAGCATGAGGGAAGGAAAGGAGTGGAAATAACTTAAGGAGAAGACAGAGTCCTTTTTATTCTTGAAATGAACTGAGCATTGTTTTTCTCCCACACAGAACTGTAAAAATTCAAAGAAGAAAGGCATTCCAAAAGAGAAATTAATTCTCATACATATGGCTTCAAATCTAACATGTATTTAAATTATTTATCAACCAGACAATCCACTGATAAGGAAACTGCTAAACAATAAAAACATATGATCTCAGATTTGTCTGGATTCCAGGCCTGATCGTCTTTATTTTCTCATCAATGGCCAAGGTAAAGTGACCAGATGTCTCAATTAGGTTGCACAAGTACCGGGTTTTAATAAACTGGCCCAGTGTCCAGTGATTTTTTTTTTTTTAAGAAACAGAGACATCCTACTGTTATTCTGCCACTGATCCACCCTCAGTACAAAAGTGGCTGATTCACAGACTCTGCTCCTCCTCCTCTGTATGTTATATTTGCAGTAGATTATCAAATTCTCATTAACACAGGAGAGAGTACAGCCTGGCACCTGCAAAGTGTTTTCAAATATGACTGCTTAATGTCTCTTGGCAAAGCTGGTTTGTAATAGGAAGCCAAATAGTGGTGCAGCCAAGGACGTATTGCATGAGATCTCTGTCCCCAGGCATTTTAATTTGGACACAACAGACTTGGAGTGCAACTTTGCTTTCCTCTGCTGCCCTATGCTCCCTCCCCTTTCACGCTCTTCAGCAGCCCTTTTTTCCTGTTCATCGCAGTCTCCCCTCACAGTTCCCTCTCAAATGCCCATTTTAATCTTCCAGATGGAGAGGCTGAGCCCTTCATAGCTAGCCTTATGGATTACATGAATAAGGACATTGTTTCTGCTCTTGTTACATTTGAAAAACTTAAACAGTTGCCAAAATCCATGCAATTCAGGTAGGCACAATCAATGCAAGATTTTATCTCTTGGTTAAAACTGAGTCAGGCACAGCAGTTAGGGGTCTCAGGCTTCTGATAAGCTTTGTAGAGAGACCTTAGTTGTTGGCTATTTTAATTAAACTAACACATACAGTGGTATTAGCTTCTAAATTGCTATTTAATATAGCCTACTCTTTATAATATTTCATATATACACAGCTTTTTTGCAGTTTCAACAGTCTCTAGTACCTTTACTTCATGTTCTAATCAATGAGTAGAAGATGCTATTTGATCATTTTCCATTCAAGAGATGGAAGCATCCAAAGAAAGTGTGTGCTGCACTGTTCTATCAGTGCAGCTTTTATTCCATACAGGTTAATCCGTTGAAGCACCTCAGAGTTTTTGATCAGTCTAAAACATAGCACATTTGCTTGAAATAGGACTTTGAAATTTTACCTATAAGTTCTAAATGAGATAGTAATACAAGCTTCTCCAGCTCTTTAATAATGAATGCAGTTATGTAATTTTATCTGCATAGGAATATACTAAACAAAATCAAAGCAGGATAGACATAACTCTTACACTTTCAAAACTGCTAATACAGCTCTTTGTACACTCAAATCTTTCTTCCTATACATACTTACTGCAGAAATATAGTATGGTGTATTGGTGTTTTTAAACTGAGTGCTTGCTGCTGCATTCACTAAACTCATTCATGCTCCCATTTACTTTAGGACCAGAAAAGTCCATCTTGCAGTATCTGACCACTTAGGCAATGATTCATGTCTTTGATCTTATATTTTGTCATGTAATTAGTGCCAATGAAGGCCTCATGGGTCCTTCCAGTGGCATAATAACCTGTGTGTTGGAATAGGCACCTTGAGCTGTATTTATTGTAATTTAAGCATACCATGTCTAAGTACCCCAGTTTTAAGTACCTTGAATGTTTAGATTTCAGCTTTGTGTCAAGATTTGTCAATAAGATATTTATAGTTGGAAGAATATTGCTCTTAATCCACATACCTTTTTTTGTAGTCTAGTATGCAGAAATACAAATGAGCTGTTGGAGAATGAAGTTTTGTTGCAGTTTACTGCTGGCATTCCATTGCTAGGTGGACATCTAAACACAAAGCAATTTTTATGTTGTTGTTTGTTTTGCATCTAACTGATTAGATGCAACACTAATCTGTTCAAAGCAAGTTAGTTTAAGTTAGAGATCAATAACTTTTTTCTCTGCCTCTTGTAAGAATGATGATGGATGACATAATGCAATGTCTCTCTGCACACTGAAAACTACTGCCTGAACACTTTTGTGTCATTAGCAACACCAGTACTATATTTCACATCCCTCGCTGCTCTCTTCTCTTTGAAGGATTCAACTCTTTCATCTAAATGTAAGTAAACAGTAATAAATGTCAGACTGGATTTCTGCTCTGTGGACTTTGCTCTGATTTGTGCTGGTCCCTGGTCTGTGCTGGCTCTCTGCACTCTCTACTGTTCCCCAACACAGCAACAAACAAAACTGATGTTTTGCAGCCTGCTCCCATCAAACAGGTACTGCAGTACCAGGAACCCAAAGTAGGCAGGCTGGGAGGAGACGGTGCTTCAGGCAGATACAAGTCTGCCTCTGAACCGCACAACATGTTTCATCCCTAATAATAGTTCATGCCTCAGCCACTGCAGTGCTGCACAGCACCCAACTGAGACAATACTGTAGTAATGAGAGATACTCCCTCTCCTATTACTGACATGAAAACTTCATCTTCAGAAAGGTGCTAGCTTTAGAATCAGAAGTTTTGTGCTCTCATTAATTCAAATAAAAGATATTTATATGTTTATATTATTTGTGGAAAATGTTGCTGAAAAACATTCAGGTGAAATATCAGTCCTTGGCAGACCATTTAAATAGGTCTGGTTTTGGTTGCTTGGTTTTTTAACAAATCAGTAAATTTTTCAAGGAATGTAAACTTTTATGTGAGAATTGTCATTTTGCTTAGAGCCTTGGTTTTCAAGGAAAAAAAGGCAAACAAATATTCATTCATCCCTAACTTCAAAATAGACACTGTAATGATCACAAATCCCACAATTTTATTTTGTAAATGTGTGAGAGTTCCCTTTTTTAGAATGCAAGCTCCTGGAAACAAATGCTTCTATGAGAATCTTGGGCTTATCTGCTGGGGGAAAAAATAGGCTTACATAATATCAATCAATTTCCTGAAAATTCTTAATATAGTTCAAAAACTTTTTTTTTTTTAATTTTAATAAAAATCCTACTTTACTAAGCCTGTCCTCATGATTTCGTAAGACCTGGTTCACATTTTTTCAAAGTATAGTACTGACTGTGCTATGACTTAGAAGTTATATGTGAACATGTGGCATGACTAAGTTGTAATAAATTCAATAAGACTGAATAGTGGATTGCAAGGTATTTTTACATTAACAAAAGAATAGCTTTTCTTCTACTGTAGAAAGATAAGTAAATGAAGTAGCGTTAAATAAAACATCTGGGAACTGTGGGTATTCATGATGGTTTTGTGAGTGAATCAAAAGCTTTGTGCAGACTTTTCCCTCCCTTGGTTACTGTTGTTGTATTCCAGAAGAATCTGCCCACAATAAATTACCATTATTACTGCAGAAATATAGTATAGTATAAATCTTTTTCTCTAAGGTGCTCTTGATACCCTACTAGCTTATGTGAGTCAAACCCTTTGTTATCCTTGTGAGGTAAAGAACTCCCCAAACCCTTGAACCTATCTACCTGAAGAAAATATTTAAGATACCTCAATGACAGAAGCTTTCCTCAGTGTTTCTGATCTTATCATAGCATATTTCTGAGAAAGCTGTCATGGTTAAATTTAAGACCTAAAAAACATATTAGCTCATCGCAAGCAAATACCAGTGAACTAAAAATTTGAGTATAACATTCTCCTGATCAATTAAAACAGAAAACAGGAGACAAGAAACAAATCTTTTCTATAAATTAGTAGTCTATCTATAATCACTTCCAAACACATATGCTCCATGCCCACATCCTCAGATATGCATTGGGGAAAATAATTTTTCCTGAATAATATTAATAATTCAACAACAACTGGCCTGAAGTATCAGATTAATCAACACACACTAGATGATAACCACTATGCATATTGCTAGTTTCTGCCCGTTTAGCCAAGTACTTAGGCGCGTATAAATCCCACCTCATTCCAGAGCTAAGTACATGATTAAATACTTTGTTGAATAGAAATGGACTACTGAAACAAGACACTGGCCAGTATTTCAGCTCCTGACATCAGTCAGATCCATATCCTCCAAAAATCCAACTAGAGACATCTACTAACATTATTACATTTCAAATCAGGTTTACAATATGTAGGGCATTCCAGTACTTTTGAGCTATTTTAGTCAACTGAGAAAAAGATTATACGATTTGAAATTTCTGCTACCAAATTAACAAATTAATGAGTTTTTCTTCTGGAAAGCAACATTATTTAGCTGCTAATCCATTTGTTTTCTGGAGTCTATAACAACCAGATCCTTTGTGCTACAGCCAGTCTTATCTTACCCAGTAAATTAATTGTCACTCCTTGCCACAACAAAAAGAGTGAAGTAAATGAAAGATATCCTCTTAGGAAAACGAAACATAACAAAATAACAAACAGCTAACCAATCACCCAACCAACCAAACAAAAAAAACCCCAACAAAACCCCATTATGTTCAGTTCATGAAGCTTTTTTTAAGGAAAATGAGCTGATTAAAGATATCCACCCTATAAAAGTCACATGTAGCATTAAGTTAGCACATCAACCCTTAGGTAAAAAGACTCTACGTGCTACATACCTGAAGGCTATCAATTGTATTAAATCGTATGAAGTGAAATTTAAAGCTATTTTGGTTCCTCTGTGCTGGAGGAAGGTTTCAACTGTCAACTAATACAAACAAAAGAAGAAAAGGCAAGATTTCATACATGTATCAATGAACAACAAACTTGCTAGCACATTATGCTTTTTTTTTGTATCACAAAAACTTCAATCTCATTCTTAGAAAAAGAAAAAAAGGAGTGGAGGGAGAAATACCAGTAAAACCTTTCAAGGAAAACCTTGGTTTTCCTTGAAATTAAATTCTGTTAAACACAAATCCTCAGATTACCTTTTCAGCTTTCACCATGTTACCAATCATGTTTGTTCAATATAGCACTCAGTTTTGGTTTTGGGTTTTTTTTTTCTTTTTATCTAAACAACAGATTATTCAGATATCCTCTCTAAACCATTAAATCAGTCTAACCATATATTAAAACATCTTGCAAATTCCTCAAAATGCTGTTTTCATGACATATTTCTTTAGCAGTACAAAATCCAAATGTGACAAGGAATAAAGCTCTTGATGTAAAGAGCTGGTCCTATAGACAGATCCCCACTGGGCAGATGGTTATTTTTAATAGACTGACCTAATTTCTTCATAGTGATCCAGGGATAGCATAAAGCCCTGTAAAGGATCTGGTCTATTGTGCTGAAGTGAAAAGAGAGAACACTAGATATTTGTAACAGCAACATCTGTTGGTCTGAGTTCAGTCTTAACAAATATCTACTGTCACAACAAATATCTACTGCTAAGGGTTCTGAGGATGGAAAGACTAATTATGACTGACCTATCATATGATATCAAGCTCAACTAGCTATATTCAGCAGCTGAGGAAACCCTTCAGAAAATGTTTTGTTTGTATGATTACTGAATTATTGCCATTTTCCATTTCAGCATTTTCTTACTTGTATTTTCTGTCCTTTCATAAATGTTAGTAAACCTGAAGGTAACCAGATTGCATTATCTTTTTCTTTCCTCCCCATGTTTCTCCCATTCTCATTCCCTCAGTTCCTCCCATTCTCATTCCCTCAGTTCCTCCCATTTTTCTCTTGATCTTTCCAGAACTGATAAGATCAGGAGCTAGAAATCAGTCTTATTGAAAGGAAGAATACTTAATATACTTAATATACTTATTATACTTCTATATTATACAGGCTACAGATTTCAAAGACATGAAATCTACTTTTATTCCCATTGCATTCAGTGAAGTTCACTTTAGTTCGAATCAAAGTTGAGAGGAAAATCTAGGCCACAACAAACATGCTCAGAGGCTACTATTTCAGCACAGAACAGCAGCCATGCCTGGAAAAACAGTAACTTGGCAAGAAATTTTATATGATACTATTTCCACTCTTGCATTCATCAGCAGATGGAAAATGCGTTTGAAATTAAAAGTAGCAAAATATTTGTCCATAAATTCATTAGAAAAGTTGTCAAGGACAAAAGTAACGCTCTATAGCTAGTTGCATATTAGCTAAGACAGAAGTTTATAGACCCTGTGATCAAAGACAAGCTGCCTACACCTCTTAGAGCCTCAGTCATGGTTCTTCCACACCATGGTGCTCTGTCAGAGTAAGAGCTGTTTCCCCTGAATGGACCTATTTGTAAAAACATTCTTAGTAAAAGAAAATGCAATGTATAATGGTCAGTTCACCTCAGACATAGTACTCAGCATGTTACTTGATTTGAAAACCAAACTTTAATCTAGTTGTTTTTAACCTTATTTAACAATATTTTTAAAATTTTTCAGAAAAAATATTATTCGGTTACTATGACTGATCTTACTAATATTCACACTCAGTGCTCCAATTACCCAAACTGAAATGCTGGGTAAAGCTCCTGCATATTCTCTTAATACTCCTTTGCTTTCTCAGTCTGTCCGCACAGGAGTGATGTTCCAGTCCCATAATCATCCTTGTGGCCCTTTGTTGGATTCTCTCTGTACGTCTGGCAAGGAGTAAGGAGTTGGACTTGATGATCCTTATGGGTACCTTCCAATTTGAGCTATTCTATAATTCTATGACATGAAAACAAGCTATGGAAAAATACAGTCAATGGGTTTTCCTCTCATTATTGAAAACCTCCACTGATGATGTTGATACACATTCATGCATAAACTAAAACACTAGCAGAAAATGCTTTTTCTCTTCCTGCACACCATTTGTGCATCTTCTCTAAGGCACCCAAAAGAGAACATGTGCTGAGTGACTTAGAAATGCAGCTCTCCTCATTGTACTGTGTTCGAGACCTTGCAGATATCTGCAAGAATATGCAGCAAGAGGTACTGTTTCCACGTAAAACCATTTCTTAGAGATTTTCTTTCCTATGCAGCGTTAAGGGGCTTTATGTTGACAGGCACATGATGACTGAAGTTAGGAGAGACAAAACCCTATTAACTCATTTTCAGTGCAAAACTGTGTTTGAAGATATATCCCAAGAGTCTAGAAATCTTCAAGCAGACAACATAGGAGACTGATTCACATAAGAAATATATTAAGCTGGGGACTGGAAGAGGGAAGCTTCCCCAGTCAACATGGCAACTACCTTTGGGCAAATACTTTCGTATTTATATGTGTCTGTTTCTGCTCTCATCTCCATTCATTTATTCTATGCAGATTATACAGTTTTAAGGCCAGAATTGTTCCTCAATATATTTTTAAGTAGTAGGTCTGAAAACTCAAGTGTCAAAGGGCTACTTTAATATGTATAAAACATAAACAAAAAATAAACAATCTTGTATTTCATTGCAATATATTGGCAATTTATTTTCTCTTTAACCCTAATGTAACTCTTGAGGATCTCCCAGGAAAGAAATCCTATCAGTCCTCTAATAGCACTAGCGGAAGTCCAGTTTACAAACTTACAGCCTCTTTTCTTCACAATATGGAAGAAATGGTCACCATGACTTGGTCTTCATGCAGAAGAACATATGCTTATGACAGGTGTTTCAGTGTCTCTTGGACAACCTTCCAGCCAGCCAGCTCTACCTTTCCCTAGCTGTAGCCCCAGACAAGAGCTCTTTATAGAATTGTACATGGATCAATTATATGTGTGGTGAAACACAAATATTTAATCTTTCTTTGGAGTAAATGTTTAAGGTTTTTTAAAATATTTAAGCACCATACACCTAAATACACTTATGCACTTACAGTTTAGCATATCTTTAAGGGTCCTGAGAAAGTAATATCAGTCATGCTACAAAGGCACATGCAAAACAAAGTAACAAATGTCAAAGAAAAAAAAGTCCTCAACTGGGACATGCCATACTGAATATCATTTTATGTATTATTTTCCTCTAGCCAGTATTTTTAAGCATGTCTTGTCAATAACTAATTTGATTTAATACAATAAAAGTATGGGTTCCACAGATACTTGAATTTTTCTGTTATCATATCAAATAAATTAAAGTTGCTTACATGATATATTTTCTGTTAATACTATAACCCATTCATTAACCATGGGAGGTCTTTCTAATATCACAGTATAATTCGTTTTTATCAGCTTGAGACTTTTTCTTCTCCTTTGTGATTTTTCTTTATACATATTATTATTTTTTATTTATATAGCATTGCTCCATATGCGCTAGTGGTGTTTCAAGAAATTCAACAGAGTCAAACTAAAAGGCAAGAAACTTCAATTATTTGTAAAAGAGAAAACTCTTTAGTACAGGCTATAGAAAGGGAAATGGACAGCAGCAGGGTTCCGCTGGGTGTAGGTCACAAATTCTTTTATCTGCAGAACTGTTGATCATCATATCTTACTGAGGAGAATGAGAACTGCAAGTGTTCATCTCAGTACTAAACTGTATCATACATATGCCTCAGAAATAAGAGGAGGTAAAAAACTCTATCAACGTACAGATGATATAAGAAAAATAACAATGGAGAACATAACATATATACACAAAAAATGTCCTGAATATCAAAGGTGCTCAGATTTGAAGGGTGAATGGTTTGATGTGAATGAAAATCTCAACTTCAAGAATATCTTCTGGAAAATAATAGAAAAAAAATATAATAATTCTAGTCACTGGCTAGTCCAAAATATAAAAAACATTAACTTGGAGCCAAATCAAAATGAGAATTTTGGACTTTCCCACAGAAATATTTTCCTCCTCCTTAAGTTTTATGTTGTTTTTTCAAAGATAAAATGGAACATTTTAAATGGCATATTTCCAAATGAAATGTTTTTAAATGAAAACAAGAACTCTTTTAGGTTTCTTAATTAAAAAGCTGAGATTATTGTCAATACAACACTGATTTGCCAATAATTTATCTTAAGATAAAATGTATTTTCAAAAAATTTCATTCTGGGATCATCATCTCAAAAGTAATATAAAATTAAATACTTTACTCAAACAAAAGGTTTCAAGCAGATCAGTCCTCATTTTTACCATGATGTATGAAAGACATATCATCATGGCTTAATAAGCCACATCTTCACCGCTTTTGACAGCACACCAATTAGATAGACAATTTATATTTTTTCTGTGAACCCTGACCTCCCTTTTACCTTATTCATCTGTTTAGCATATGTTTGTTTGTCCTGATCTGATTTAATCTTATTTTTCCTAAATGCAACTACAGGTTATAGTGGGATCTAGGTCAGACATAGTGGCTTTTATGCCACCAGTATAAAGATAAAAATATTTTATTATTTAGACATTCATTAATGAAGACATTTATTTGATATCTAAAGCTTGGCAAGATGGTATGCTGTGAAATATTTTGAATTCTCTGTTATCTATTTTGATCTCTACTAAGCCTATAGTCTTTATCTACATAAGTGGTACTTCCGAAGCAGCATCTTAAATGCCTTGCTTACTAAGACAAGGTTACAAAATTTTACATTCTTATAATGGTTGCTTCTTTTTTTTTTTAAAAAAAAAAAAAAGAAATGCTGAACCATGAAGCACTGACTGTGATAAATATTCCATGCTAATCAACACAACAAAACAACAAACTCATACTAAGAGAGATATGGAGACAAATAACAAGTAATGACTGTTTGTCTTGATAACAGGATAACACAACATAAACCACATATTTGATATGTAAAACAGGATCTCTGAAAGACATGTTTTTGCATGGCCTGAAGCATTCTCTGTTCATTTAATCAAAATATTTTAAATACACATGAAATCTTAACTTGAAGTATTTTTTTTATTCACTCAAAATTTCTTGATACAAATTTTCTATTTCTGCTAGGCTTTTGATTAATCCAGTCTGCTCAATCAAATGCAAACTAGTAGAAATTTATTATGCAGCAGACACTGAATATGAATACTTGGTGAATGTTTCTGACCAGCTTCGCAGAAAAGTAAGGTGCTCTGATAATATTTTAAGAGTGTTTCCTGGAAATACTAGTTTTCTTGATTGTCTGGATTTTTTATGTTGTTCTTTACTATTTGTCAGGGAGAGAAGATAAGGTTCCTCTTTCTCTGAGTTTAAGATAGCCTGTAGGTTAATTTTTTTTTTTTTTTTTTTTTTAAAGTAGCCTGCTTAGGTAGGTAGTGGGAGTGGACAACAGAACAGGTAAATCACAAAAAAGAATCCTGTTCCCTATTCATATTTGCCTTGTTTCATTGCATTGTTAAAGAGGGAAACTACCTTTGCTTATTTGAAATTTTCTGGCTCACATTATTTTCTCTCTGACTGCTTTGAAATGTATACAGGAAGTTTCAAATGGCTATCTATTTTAAACACTTTGGGGATGAGATTATTGGCTGGATTTGAAGATTGCTGCAATTTATGTTGTCAACAGGAGCATTCCCATTATGGGACAGCAACTGATGAACATAGACTATTCTCTACCAAAGCCTACATAGAGTTTTATAACAAGTGGTATAATACTTCCAGTGATGTATATTTTCAGTGTGTAGCAAAATCCTCAACTATGATCTCATCAGCTCTAGCTCTTTGGATTGATACTGTACCCTAACCTATCCCTTTTGAGTGCAGCTGTTTTATTGAGCTATTCTCCAGCTGTGGCAGGCATTCAGGAAGTGAGTTTATTAGAAGATTCCCTTATTGAATGGGATGGACCCCCTGCCCCCTCAGACAGAGGGGGATGGCCTGAGACAGCCGCTGCCCTGTAGCTGTCACTCAGAGGTAGGGGACCAAAAAGATGACGAGGGTTGGAAGCAAGTTCCAGT
>WTXV02026597.1:1547-22623 GCA_009823435.2 Nymphicus hollandicus | reverse complement strand
AGCCTTAAGGTGACTTAAAGGGCTCCCGACCCCTTTACCGAAGCCTAGTTGTTCCATGCTTCAGCACTGTCTGGTTCTAAGCAGGGATTGTGCACTAGGCCATGTCCACACTCAGCCAGAACCTCCTCCAACAGTTCTCCTTGGCCCTTCTTTTATTGTCAGTATATTTATAAAAGTACTTTTTATTATCTTTTATGTCAGTGGCCAGCTTTAGTTCCATCTGCACCTTCGCCTTTCTAACTTTCTCTCTACATAACCTAACAACATCCTTGTACTTTTCATGGCGTGACTGTCCCTTCTTCCACAGGTGATACATTCTCTGTTTTTTTCCCTGAGTTCCAGCAGTATCTCCCTGTTCAGTCAGGCTGGTTTATTCCCCGACGGTTTGATTTTCAGCACATAGAGACCACCCGCTCCTGCATCTTAAGGATTTTATTCTTGAAGAACGTCCAGCCTTCCTGGACCTCTTTGTCCTTCACTAATGTTTCCCAAGGAATTCTGCCAACCAGCGTCTTGAACATGCCAAAGTCAGCCCTCCAGAAGCCTAAGATGGAGGTCTTGCTGACCTTCTTCCTAACTTCTCCAAGGATTCAGAATTCAATCATTTTGTGATCGCTTTGCCCAAGATGGCCTCCAACCATCACATCATTTACCAGTCCTTCTCTGTTCGTGAACAGCAAATCTAGCCAGGCATCTCCTCTAGTTAGCTCACTAACAAGCTGGGTTAGGAAGTTATCTTCCACACCCTGCAAGAACCTCCTGGATTCTTACATTATTATTTTATATCCATTCCTAACAACATCATCTTCCATGGTCTTGTAGAATTCTGTTTCAATTTTCAGGCCACTAAAAGGCCCTGGTAAATAAACGTTTTGTATCTTGCTCTTTTTTCAACACCAAACAGACCATCACTGTGCCTTTAGGATGTTCCCTTTTCAAAACTGCCCTCTGTTTACCCTGAGTTCTTCTACTCCCAGTATGATGTTTTCTACAGGGAATTCTTCATATAATACTAGCAATACTAACTTCAACTAATAATACTAACTTCATAGATTTTTTTAAAATATAAATTTCTACTGTGCTAAAGATTTTCTTTCTCTAGACATGCTATCTTGGCTTTTGCAATCACCTGCATCCTAACTACTCACCTGTTCAGTTGCAACTAGTTCCTCAAAGTCTAAAATAGCTTTATCCTCAGTGTTATTCTCAAAAGCAGAACTGCTCACACTCTTCATGAGCTCATTGCTTAACTCTGTGACGCTGAAGTCCTTTTTGTGTATTCAGAGAACTTGCAACAGCAACAAAGTCTATCCATGACCAAGCCACACCACTGAACATACTGCAAAATTCTTTGCGTACTTTCATCAACTTCCATCTGTTGGCTGACCAAGCCCCTTTTTTAAAAAAACAGAGCTGTTCAAACCAAAATCCAACAGCTGCTATGAAAACAAAGTCCAAAAGTACTTCCAGTAATACAGATGATTATTTCTCACAACGTAAGGTGAGAAAAGAAAACAGGAATTACAGCACTGACATAAGACAGCACCTGCACTTTTCTTAGTACAGTCTGTCCCTAAGCAGCCCTTTCCTTTAGCAATGTGGAACTATAACAGGGTCTGGGTGAACAGAAAAAAAAGAAGTGATAATTAAGTAATTAAGCACCATCTTGCTCTTCAGCCTGTGATGTGCTTGATGTATTCAGTGAAACTAACACATTATCTCCTGTGCCATACCGGATCTCACTACATCTTCCAACAGTGTTGACAGCGGAGCACTTCAGTAGCTCCACATGCAGAAAGTGAAGCAATATTAATTGTGAAGCACGACTGGGACATCATTGCAGAGCCAGCTACCTGTACCTGATGCAAACCAAGAAACAATGAATAACTTCTTTTGTCCTTTCTTTATAATCTCCTTCAGGCAGTTCAAATAAACCCCTCATTTTCCATTTTTTCCTGAGTGACAGTGGGGAAAACAAACAAACAGTTTTCAATAAAAGCAGGACACTGACACTCAAATAATGGATTAAGAGTTTACTACTTTGATGACCTCATTCTCAAGTTTTCTTCATGTAAACTACTCCTGAGAGAACGTTCTGGACTGACTGTGTAATTACACTCAAGCAAAGTATAAATGATAAGATTCTACCACTGTTTCACACAAGGAGAAAATTACAGTCTGACACTGGTTTGCATCCATTGTAAAGAGGTGCAAATAGCAAAAGATATGAGATTATGGGAAATATAGTGGGTAGCTTCTTTTTTTCTACGCAAGTCCTTAGTCCTTTCAATACTGAGAGGTTAAACAGTCTGCATATCATCATGACAAAAAAAAAATTAAATATCACATTTAACATCATGTTAAATGAAGATATATTTTTATAGTTATCACCACCTTTGTGTATTTACCTATACAGCTTTTCCTTATTTCATTAATAACGTTCTAAGAAGAATGAAGATAACACCTCTCAATCAAATCCTGTTGTTCTCATTTCCCCCCCCCCCCTTTTTTTTTTTTTTAAACCTGGTGACTTATTTATTCTACATCACAAAAAGAAAATATTCTCCTGTCCCTTTCTTTGCTTCATCAAGCCAAAGAAATTTGCATAAGCTTATTGTTTTGAACAGAGATCATTAAGCTTTTGTCAGCACTCTACCCTCCTGCAGACTCCTTTTGTTCTAAGAACTTTGAACACAGCCAGATCCTGGCAGTTGCAGGGAGGTGTTTTCAGAGGGTACTGCAGGTCCTTCCCCCTCACACTTCCACACATAACTGGTTACTACCTGACACCAGCTGAGCAATTGATGAATTAAATGAGTTCACTGCATCAGTGC
Organism: Nymphicus hollandicus; assembly: GCA_009823435.2. Taxonomy (NCBI): domain Eukaryota; kingdom Metazoa; phylum Chordata; class Aves; order Psittaciformes; family Cacatuidae; genus Nymphicus; species Nymphicus hollandicus. Next base: position 19,789 of record WTXV02026597.1, on the reverse strand, counting down.
AGTACCATTCGAGAGCAGTACCCTCCTAATCTGGACATAGTCTTTGAGAATAACAACCTGTAAAACAGGGGGGCACATAGAATAAGGCCTAAATAAACGGGTTTGTCTACTGAAACATTTTATTTACATTTCAACCAAGTTATTTTAGTCCTTTAGGAAGGAAGCATACCTTTGCAAAGCTTATTTCCAGATAGCTCAGTTACCACCAGAAGGTACTATATTGTACAAGATGACTTGTACAGTATGGTACAAGTGCAATTGTACAAGTCCAGACTGACAAATTTATGCACACCGTTTCCAGCACAGGCAGGAGTGAAGATCCTGACATACCATCAGCTCCAGGGTGCAATCGAGATCCTGACCTGAGCAACTAAATTAAATGTTGTCAGTTAAAAGGATACGATTACTCCGCTCAGCATGCCACAAGAGGATGAAAATTAAGTACATTACATTCTAAGACAACTAATGTGCCGTCCACAACTGAAAGCAAAAGCCTGATAACCACTGCGGTTCAACCAAGTGGTTTTCACAAAGCCTAACCCATCTGAGCTGCCTCTGTGATTACCTCCAGCAGAACAGCTAAGCAAGTGTTTATTTCCAAGCTGAGTTAATGGGACAGCAAGAAAGGAAAAAAAGGCAGATTCAGCAGAATGAAACAAATTCACCAATACAATTCTGCTTTATGGGTGTGGGACCTGGTCATCACAAAATCGGAGAATAATCTAATTTGAAAAGGACTTCTAGATGTGCTGTGGTTCAGCCCCCTGCTCAAAGCACCCCCACTTCAAGCTGAGTAAGCATTAGAAGGGGATACCAATCTCAGGCCCATGCTGTAACTTTTCTTCAAGCTCCAAGTGAAAACCTGGCACCATCTCACCATACCTGAGAACACCTTTCTGTTAACCTTTTTCTCACTTCATATTGTCTGAATGCACAGCAGCACTTTTAACTAGCAGACTTGAATAATGTTTATCAAATCATCTAAACTACTATCTAAATGATCTTTATGTCTTTAATTAGGACTGGGCACATACTATGTTATCTATAGTATGACTGGTCAAACCAGCTTTTTATAATGATATTTCTTAGGCAATTGCTGTCTTTTGAGACTGGTAATTTCAAAAACAATTACTGGGAAGTCTTAGAGAAAGCCCATTTTTCTGCACACATTTTTCTTATTAAGCTATTCATTAAAACACCTGGGGCAAGCAGGTGGAAAGTATAAGCATAGGCAAGGGCAATTTAACCTATTGTTTTATTCAGGGTAAACACAAGAGGGTGGTATTTTTTAGGCATTTGCTCAGCTGTAATTATTCTCATCTTGTATTAAGAAAGCATGTGTAGGAAATGTTTTTTCAATCAAATGATCAAGAAGGATAATCCAAGGTGCTCTACATCCAGCAATGAAATTAATTCTCTTAAGCTTTAGCTTTATTTGTGTTAAAAGTGCTGTGAAATTCCATGAACTACACCTCATCCTGCTGTAGGTATTAGTTTGCGTATCATCACTGAAGCATAATAAAGTATTGGTTCAGTTATGTGTAATGTCAGGAATGATATTAAATGCAGCTAATGTTTTCACTGCATTTAAATAAATTGTATTGACCAAGATGCCGTTTTTCACTAGGCAGCCCAACTACAGAAATATGTTGTGATTACTAAGTTATGAAGTAAAGAATGATACAACACGACAGACCAGCATTTGGAACATACTTTTAAAAACATATGCAGTAAAAGTCAAAATATGCCTAGAGCAAAATTTTGCCACAATGGTTATTAATCAGAAAAGCGAGACCTGATATGCAATTTGGGTATACTCACCATGTGTCTCTCAATATGTCACAGCAGACAGAACATTTTATAATCAGCTTGCTTTTCATAAAGTAAAACTTTCATAGATAACACACGTGCCACTGTGTACATTACTAGAGAATGATAAATGCATTTAATCAAACTGATCAACATTTATGACACTGTTAACATCATGAGACATGCATGTAAATGGAAACTGATGCAGGCATGTTCCTTCCAGGAGGTCAGGTTATGTTCGGATGCTATACATATAGCTGAACACTAAATGCCCTTTCAAACATTAAATTTCATTTGGAACAAGTAGACCACTCTGTTTTAAACTGTTGACCTTAAATAGCTGATCATTAAAGTGTCAGCCATTTGTCTGAAAATACTAAAACAGATTTTGGACGGCTTCCAGAATCTCAAAGAATTATGTGTCGATGTAAAATGGATTACATATTTTTCTCAATGATGAGTCTAGCCTATTTCATTATTTCTCTTCCTGCCATGTACCCTAGATATACATTATGCTTCAGAAACCTAAAGGTCAGCTTTAGGTGGTGCCAATTACACAGATAACTCACAGTGCTGTACCTTCCCATTTGTTCTGTTATTTCTGCTGGCAATGTTAAAAATGAGTAACACTTACTGCTCTGTCCAGTACTGGGCTTCTGATTCACCCTGGCAGGATACCATTAGCAGTTATTCAGATGTTGGCTGGATACTAAATTTTGTTATATTATCTTTTAAGGTGATACTGACTAATACCTAACAATTTTATTGTAATACTGCATGCAACTCAATTTCCTCTGATGTGAATGGAAGTCAACAATGTGCAAGAAGCCTCAACAAAACATCATGCTCTTGTTCTGAAGTAACAATATTTAAACAGGAAAAAAACAGTTCAAAAATAACAACAGCTGCCAGTGTTATTTCAGCAACCAAGAGAATCCACACTAACAAAGACATCTATAAAGATTCTGTTCTGTTGATTTTGCAGGGGGTTGAGGGTTCAAGCTCTTTTAAGCAGCATATTCAACTGAAAACAGTCAACAATCAGAAAAAATTTAATCATGTAATCAATGATGCAAAAGCATCCTACCAGACACAGTACTTTGTCATATGCACTTGCAGTACAACACCCTAAAATGGTCCCTTTAACTTTTGGCATCCTCCTAGAGTTAGGCTGTAACTTTAAGAACAGACTGTAAACACCTACTTACATATTTAAATACATCAGTTTTCAAAAGGCCCAACTGCCTTATAAGTATTGACACACTGTACCTACAAGTAAGATGCAGGATCAAAAACCAGCCACACAAGTGCTTTAGGCACCAAAATACACAGTATAAGGAAAGCTTAGAAACTTTTCTCAATTCTAATCCTCTAACAGCCAAAACAATTTTCTTGAGGACTTCTGAAAATTCTGAAGAAAACAATGCTTCTCTCTCACCTGAAATTGCTTTTACTTATCAGTCACACCTACATATCCTGTCTTTACAGAAATTAGGTATCTGTATGGAATACTCCTGACTTCCAGATCACATAAAAGACAATTTTTGAAGGGTAACTAAACCTGTTCCTATAAACAATGACAAATCATAGCACACTTAGGTGCAGCCCTCACTGCATTACATCAAACTAGTTGCTTTCTTTTACAGGAAATAAACATTCCATCTTCAGAAATGGGTTTAATGAAAGAACTGATAGAAACCACAAATCTTCTTAGCCCTCCTGAAAAGCATCTGATGGTCTATTTCCATATGCATTATTTTTGTAACACACATTAAATGGAGGACATATGCACTAATTTATATGTATGCATAGATGTTTCCATCCTCCCAAATATACAGATTGCTGATGTACCTGTTGATACCAATAATAATACTCCACCAAAGCTATTAAAGTTTGTAAGAAACAAAAGCTCTAGGCTACTACCTGTTTTTCAGCTCTTTGAATTCTAATAAACCTACAAAGGCAGGTTTACAGCTAACTAATCCTTTCACCTCCCAAATTCTGTCCCAATAGCTCGACACCAACACAATTTTGACAACCAAACCAGAGTAATTACAGAGTATAGCTAACAACAGTCAAGCATTCCTAAAGCTTCTTAACAAATGCACTTCTACCAGGATGTTTACTTCACTACACAGGTTATCAGGAATGATTTGTGCGCAACAGTTGGCAAAGACGCTTCTGTAAACAAGAGTTAACTTCAGAGTCTTGTGATTAGAGGAGATGTGGGAACCAGGTGTAGAAAAGTCAGTTAAAGGCCCAAAAGCTTGCAGTCAGTCATACTGATGAAAGCAGAGCAATTTTGGAAAAAGTGCTTATTTATGCTGACACTTGGCAGAAAGACTGGACAAATAACATGCAGTGGGGAAACAAGTATTTCATCTGCGTTGTAGGTGTGTGCCTGTACTGCCTACACATCTGGAATGCTTTTCAATATATCATTTTTAACACAAACTACAACTCAGCTTGCAAAAAGTGCACGAGATGCTAATAACTCAGAAGGAAGTACATGACCACCACAAGCTTTTATGTTTTAAGTAATAACTACATTACACAAAGCAGCAGCAAAACATTAGTTTGCCAACACCAGCTTCTCTGCATTCTTCCAGACAAATACAGACTCATTCTGAACTTGCTACATATTACTATGAAATTGGAAAGGTAAAGTGTGGCTTCCAGAAAAGTGACAGAAAAACTATGCTATGTAAAACTTCCCAAGACCTTCATTGATTTTCACCAGTTTTGCACTGCTCAAAGCAACATAGCAAGACAGCAGGGATATCTAATCCGTAGGGAAAGAAATCTCTCTCATTTCTTAACAGTGCAGTCCCCAGGATATTTGGGGAATCAAAGGGAGTCAAAAAAAAAAAAAAAAAAATTGCAGGAAGTGGAGGGCAAGAAAAAAAAAAGGTAAGTGAAACGTGCATTAAAAAACATGGTTTAGAAACTTTGATGGAAGAGACAATACTCTGGTATATTCCCTCTGATTCTGGGAAGATGCAGCCAAGCAGCACACCCAGTGAACCCTGTTAGAAATTAACCAGGGGTCCCTGGAGGAAACAAATCAAAAATATAAGCGCCCCTGCCCCTCCAAATTGCACCATCTCGATATGTTGACTTCTCAGGCCCCACCAACATCTGGAAGAAGGCCTTTATCTCTTGCTGCAACAGAAGACATGCTTGCATAGGTTTTTAATTCAGCAAAACAAGATTTTGCCTGAATCCTTACGGGAGAGCAATAAAACTGTGTTTTTCCTAGCCCAACCTCTTTGGCTAGGAGAAATGCAATGCAAAGGTTTTCATTGCATGAAGATTCCTGCCTAAAGACTACTTTAAGAAGTGGTTTAATTTCTGACTTGCTATCAAATCAGGATAATTTTTCAGTATGAAAATATGAAATAACTATAAGCACCAGTGACACCTGTACCCTCCTCACCTTCATCTGGAGAACATACTTCCTCAACAGTTCTGTAAACAATTGTGCACATCTGTACTGATCTTCCCTATATTTAAATCTTTTAAACTGTATTTATATTTGCTACTTCAAAACCTTCTAAGTTGCACAAAGGGAGAGAGGGTATGTGAAAGACCTTTCCTGGAAGGCCTCCTGGAAGTTAATAATTTAACTTATTTTAGTTACATTGATCAGATTAGAAACAGACATGGATTTCTCTAAAGATATTAATTTGACATGTAGAATTTCGTCCAGAAAACAAGGAAGACTTCATACATTTCATTGTTTCTCTGCTCTTTTAATCCATATTCATGCCAATAGTCCCACTACAGAAAACAGGATCAGGGTGCTTACGTGGGTTAAAAAAAAAAAAAGTAATATTAAAAAAATGGTTTACTTGCTTGTATTAGGATTACTGACACAAGAAATGAGTCCCATGATTATAATCACAGTTAGTCATGTTCCTCATGTGCTTGAGAATTTTTATGATCCAGCCTTGGACAACCGGATGAGCTGGGGATTTCCATAATCTTGTCATAAGAATCTACGCAGAAGAGATTAGAAGGTGGTTCAGCTTTGTTCAGAAGATATAGTCCACTAGCCCCACCCCACTATCACTCTAGAGGAAAAAAAAATAATCACAATACCATAAGACAGCTTTATCTCTTTCTCTTGTCAGATTGGCATTAAGATGGCTATCTTCATAATGCTGTAGAATAATTGTGGAATTAAAGATTAACTTTCTCTTCTGCTTTACAGAATCTTACTTTTCCAGCTCATCAGAGGATGGCACTAGAAGATACAACTCTCTGTTTTAAATGTGCTATTAGCAGTAAGAAAACCAATTCCAAATTCCTTAAATGTTCAAGCCAGTTCCCTCTGTTCAGCTTTCTCACTGAATTCCTAGAGGTTACGTGGACTCTTTGTCTAACAAAAGTTTTTCTAAAAACTGTTTTCTCTAGTACTTTTGTCTCCCAAAATATATTAAAAAAAAAAAAAAAAAAAAAAAAAGCACCACTAGACACACAGGTTATTCGGGATTATATACAACTTTTTCCTTGTAACTGACAAAAGTGTAGGAATACCACATTAGTTACTAACGGACACAGTTGCTTTTTCTTTCTGGTGCTACCACTCTATGAGTTTTGCATTCTGACATTATAAACTAGTGCCTAAAAGCTTCCTCCTTCAGCCACACTCAAACTAAGTGATGAATGGATCAATAGATATCTAATGAATATTAAATCCTAAGCACTCATCTTCAAAATTCTTTACAAAATGTTTAATTCTCAACTTCTTTTTCTCAGATGGAGAGTTATAAAAATTAAATCATGGGCAGTACAAAACAGAACTTGGTGCAAGTTTGCTACATGTGCAACAATTTACTCTCTGCATTCTTCAGTCTTTGAGCGGAGACTAATAAACCTAATTTTGCTCAGTCAATAGCAATCATTTCACCCACGTGCACAAGGAAGAAGGGCATATGATATAACTGATTTTCTCTATATTCCAGCCTGTGATGTTTGTGGTTTCCTTAGGCTGCCTCCACATTAGTTCCCGCTGCCCTGGGTAAAGTCAAAGACAGTGCTTACCTCTAGAAAGGGAAATTAATTATCTCTCCTGATAAAAATACCAATCAGAAGGTGAAGAGGGCTCTAAAAATCGCCAGAAGATTATCGATTAAAATGGATCAATTTAGTGTAGTTCTGAAGGAGGTTTTGTCTGTTGAGATCACTCAGTAGTTTTAGCCACTTGTTTTTTAAAAGCAGAAAAGTGCAAGTACTACCTATTATGCACTATCTTAATACATGTTAGGGAACTCTTCTAAGAAATATGAATGAGAACTAGAGTTCTCCCTCATCCTGCATGAACTGTTCAGCTTCCCAGCTATTTTACTAGACCAGGGTAAATCTGTTGGTCTTGCTAATATTATTAATACATCATACAAAGTAGAAAAGGTTTAAGTCAAAGAAAAGCACACCACATTACCATGGGACAAACAGAAAAGTAGAACAGGATACAAAAGCACAGAGGAAGTTGTTGCTGGTAAGAAGAGTGTGTCTGAAAAACTTGGGAGATCTAGAAGAGTACTAATAAATAAATAAATAAATAAATAAATAAATAAATAAATCTAGGTTTTGATCTGGTTGAGCATCACCTGCTCCAGCAGATACCTTAAGATGATGACATACCAAGCGCCATCAAGCTTTGCTCTTACCATACCACACATATTTCTGATCTGCCCAGGTCAATCTTTTAAAAATAGCATCAACATTTGAAAAAAAAAAAAAAAAAAAAAAAAAAAAAAAAAAAAAAAAAAAAAAAAAAAAAAAAAAAAAGGCAAGCAGAACTTTGTTGGCTTCATACACTTTAGCAACATCTCAAATTTGGATTCCCCGGAGTCAGGACAACTCTTGGTTTAAACTGCTAAGGTTTTAGAGTGTAATGTAAATAGCAGCTTTACTAATTCTGGGGTTTGTCTGTATGTCTCTGTAATCTATGAAGTCCAACTTGTATGCTTCTGTCTAAAACTCAGTTTTCTTTTCCCAGCCTGTTTACAAAAGTGCCAAAGAACAAAAGCATGTTCTGTGCACTAGCCTGGAGGAAGTTAAAGAAACCCAAAACAACCAATAAAGCCTGAAGGGATGAGACAGTCCTGAAGGGCCCTTTAAGCTGATTTCATAACAGCAACCCAAATTATCGTTAACTTCTGCAGTCTAGTGCAAAAAAGTGCACGAGACAAGAGACTGCTAAACACAAAAGCATTATACAGGCCCTCCAAACATGCATGTATGTGGTTTTTTTCTAATGCAAGAATATTTTCATAGTTTAAGTTTACTTAATTTGGAAGCTTTCAGAGAGATGATTTCCAAGCAAGACAAAGCTGGGCCAAATAAAAGCTGGTAAGTTATTTCCACCATCAACTCCACAAGAAAAACACCTCACAAAGTATCGTAAGTCGGTGACACAGAAGCATTTCATGTCGTTGAGAGTTGGTTTTTTTTTTAATATAGGTAAGACCTAAGTCCTCCCACGACAGTCAGCACTCCCAGTAGCTTTCATTTTACTTTAAATTAGCAGAGCTGGAAGTTCAGCGGCTCTAGATTTAACATGTCCTTCACACATGGGACGCGGGGCCGGCCCGCTCTTCCCGCCCAGCACTACACTAGGCGGGCTAAGACGGACAGGAGGGAGGCGGTCCTGCCTGTGGCACCCGCCCGAGCTCAAGTTGCCTCTAACCCCACACAGCCATCCCGAAACCAGGAAAATTAAACGATTAAAAAACAACTACCACCTTTTCCCCATACACCCGCTAGGACGCGGAAGGGGCGCGGGATGCGACTCCTACCTGCACGGCACGGTGTCCGTCTGCGCGTCGGGATCGGGTGAGCTGGTAGGCCCGCCGCACTAACTGGCTACCTCCTTCGCCCGGCTCCAACGCAGTACCCACCTCAGCCCACTCCTCCCCTCCCCGTCGGCTCCTCTAGCGGCCGCAGGACAGGGAAAAGCAGGGCGCGGCCCCCGCCATGCCATGCCCCAGCACATCCGCGGGAGGCAGCGCCAAAGGAAGCCCTTCTACCACCTGAGGGAAAAGGAAAAGCTCAGTAGTACTAGTAGTAGTAGTAGTCGTCGACGCCCCTCGCCCCACCTCGGGCCCAGCCCCATGTGCCCCGCCCGGCCCTGCCCCACCATGCACAAAAACTCTGCTCATCTGTGGCTACACAAAAAAAAAAAAGACATCCATCCCCCAGCAAAGAGGTCTCACGTACCTGTTTCTTGAGTTTGAATTGAATACAAACTTTTCAAACAGAAGGGAAGAGAGATGTCTGGTTTCTCACCACTGGAAAACCATTCTGTTTTCTCTCCAGTGGCTTGCATATTCAGGCCAGTAACTGCCTGATCCACACTGAGAATGCACATCTGCTTCTGTTGGAGAAATATTTAAGGAATACTGCTTGACTTTTCACCAGAAATAAGAGAAAGAAAACAAAATGTCTGTAACATCAGCCATAGGGTAATGGTGCACAAATTTTAGCCCTTAGACATTGTTTTAGGTTTTTTCTGTTCCTGTAAGAGATGCAACTTCTGTGTGTTGTCTTACTTGACAGTTACGGGAATTTATTAATCACAAGCCCAATTACCCATTTCATTTTCCTTTCTTTGGTTACCAACTCCACAGCCAGACAAGAGACAGCAGTACGTTTCTATGGCCAGGTTTACTGGCGATCATTCTCTGCTGTTACTGTAGCTTGCCTGGTTGTATTGCTCAGCAGGGAGCATGTGTTCCTACATGCTTTCTGAAATATTAATACACAAAATTGTACTGAGGTTTCTGATAGCAGCAGATTGGCTTCTCTGTGGTTTTCTGATTAGAGGTGTATTGGTGATTCCGAGAAGCCAGTGGCGCCGAAATGGGTTAAACCTAATAAGGTTTTGAAAGCTGATAGCATAATTTAAGAGGGCTCAGAGTCACAAAGCAACAGACCTGTCTGACCCCGGCAAATTACAGTGTTTGTTAATGTTCTGTTATAGACATCTTCTAGTCAACCCAAAGCAGATATATTAAGTGAAAAATTGACTTGTGGTTCACAAAGATAGGCTAGCCTTTCTGCCTTGTTTTTGACAGTTGGTTGACTTAGATGTAAAGGAGGGGCATCATGGCTTCTGTTTTTACCAGGGCTCTTGGGAATGAAACCTTCAAAAACATTAACTTCAGCTTCCAACTAAAGAAACATAATTGTCTTAAAATCTTTTTAATCATAATTTTACACAATATGTGTCCCTTGAGAAATCTAAAATCAATTTAAGGAATGGAAGGCATGGGAAAAATCCCTTTACTTTGAGCACAATGATTATAATCATATAAGCTTTAGAATCAGTGCAACTGGAATACAGAGTGATTAAAAAAGCACTACAATTTCTTATTGTGCTTTCAGAATCAGTGTTAATTAAATGAAGTGGTGGCCAATTCACAGTGTTTTAACCTGAATCTTCTTTAGTAATGTTTAATGACAGTAAGTTGGCTTAGGAACATTTCTTGCAGTCTTTCAAAGAGCATTTTACTGAAATTCTGTTTCCGACCAGTACAAGCTGACAGCTTTAGGAATCCAGTAACTGAACAGAGAAAAGGGATTTTCTTCGTTACTAAGTCTAAATTAATGCAAACAGTGAACAGAGGTAACAGTCTCATGACTCCTAATCTTGTTATGCTCTGAAGAAGGCATCTGAATACTCATGCCGCCCCTATTCAGTAATGAAAACGCTTTCCAAAGCATAGGCCAGCATGAATGGGAACAGCAGTCAGCAGATGAAAAGAAACAGGGAAAAGAGGAATAAAGAAGCAAGATGTCAATGGTGCAGACCTCGAGTTATGTGTTAGCTGGCATTCTGGAGAAAGAAACTGTAAGGCCTCTTCTAATCAAAGACTATAGCATCAGCTGCACCATTTATTCACTAAGACTGTTTGCTGAAGTTCAATTTATAACTTCTATTACAAAACAATACTCTGAGACCATCAAGGCCAAACACTCCATTTTGGTAGTTTTTCAGGCCTGAGAACCTTGCAGTCCTACTGTCTGAAGAAGCTAATCCCTCACAGCAGGGGCAATACTGTTAGGGACAAAAGCAGGCACTGGCCAAAGTCACTTGTGTTCTCCAAGCATGCTGACTCTGCCCTCCCTCCCTACTGCTGCATGGACTGACTGGATGGTCCCACTGTTAGAGAGAAACCATGGTTCACAGGGAAATGGGGGAGCATTCAACACTGTCTTGGGAAATGTCGAAGGAGCCAGGGGCCACCAGGCTGGACCACTAATGAGTTTACAATGTGCACTGTTGCTGTGCGACATGATAATCTCTCAATATGTCTTCCCTCAATATGCTGCTCCAGAGGCAATTGATTCAGATGTAAATTTCTCTTCATTAAATAACCTTCTGCCTCTTTTGGGAAATGAGAATTTAAGTACAGTAAGCAATGTGAATAGCCTATGATGATCACAGACAGAATTTGAGTGTAAAGTGGGATTAAAATCTGGGAGTTTCCAACTGTTACTGCTGTCTGTGCAGATAGCCCACCTGCTTTAAGAAAATGAAAAATACTCTGTTGGGTCTGCATTCCACCAAAATAGCATACTTGATGGGTTTTTTACACCCATTTGCTTTAAAGTTTAAGCATTTACCTGTATTCACTGCATTCATCATCTGTGCCAATGACTACAGCGTCACTACTGTCAGTGTTGCCTGAAGGCCCAATTCCTTCAATGACCAAAATACTTTTCCTCTGACAGTGCTTCTGGGGACATCATAACGGTGCCACAGTTAGCCTCAGTAGGGAAGCTTTCCGCTCAGCTCTCAAAGTGGCCTCTCATTCCAAGGTAAATTTTAGGGAGGAGACGTTGTCACATTAGAGGCAAATACAAACACTCATGGACTTCAAAGAGAGACCTGGGAAGTCAACTCTCCTCAATTCCATTACTACTCTGTATAAAACAAACAAATAAAATATTCTAAACAATCCATAATTTATCTTGTCAATATGTGGGAAGGGGCCTGCCTCTGTGTTATCTGTGTTTAAAAAGCCCTCTAATTCCAAAAGCTAAGACAGAAGTGTTGAGAACACATTATTTGCAGGAAAAATAAAGGCACTCAAAAAACCCCATGTTACAAGTGAAAACTGAGCACTGCCAATTTGGCATTGCTTACAGATTTTCAGGAAAAATAACCAATTACACAGAAAACCTTGGAATTAAGCTATTGTTAATAAATCATCCTAATTTTCATATAATGATAAGTTTCAGTAGCCAGTACACTTCTGAGAATATAAAATCAGCAGGATAATGCCACAATAAAAGATAAGATACATGTGTTGACACACTATTCAGTGACTGACTTATCACTCCTCCAGGTTGCAAATTGCTGACTGAGTAGTGAGAGTAAGAAACTAATTGCCTTTGTCTTCTTGAAGCCTTACCACTGCAAAGTATTCTTTCTTCCGTTATTTTAAAATGTTTTTTTCTCTCTTCTCATACCACTGATAGTATGGATAAATTAAGACTGCCCTGTTGGTGATGGCAGCTCAGAATTTGGGACCACTTTGAGACAATTCAATACGCTTCAGTGACTATCAAATGAGATATAAAACCTTAAATTAAAGAGAAGTTGTATGGTTAAAGCTGTAAAAGCTTATTTTTTGTGAAATAAATTTAGAGTTTTATATATAAACTGGTTGGTTTTATTTAGTCCTGCATAAAATAGGCACTGCCAGTGTACAACTATGGATTTTTACTCCCAATTCACAACCACACAGAGGACTCTACAGCTCTAGTACTGTGAGTTAGAAAAATGGCAGGTCCAGTAACCAAAACAACAGCAAAAAAGGCTAGGCTGTTTCCCAAGAGCTTTAAAGGAGTATGATAAGACAAGTCCTGTGCTCAGGATAGCATTACATCAGGATTTACTTTTTTTTCCTTTTTATCTTCATAAAAAATCACAGCCTAACAGGGAAATCCTGAATCAATGATACCTAGAAAGATCATGTAAGTGAATTAACACTTGAAGGAGATGATAACCTGGTGGTGTAATCCTGAATTCCAGAATGCCTGAATAGCACCTGTGTAAACTGCACAAATCAGATGGTGCCACTTTGAGGTGTAAGTCCTGCCTCATGATGAAGTTTTCATGAGAGAGACCTAAATTCAGCGGCTTCATGTATTTTTACATGAAGTAGACTTTATGTGAATAAATAAGGTATAATTCAAGGAAGGACTAGGTATCAAGACAACTCTTAGTGGTTACACAGCCACGCTAGTGCTTGCCAAGTGTTGAATTCTTTTAAGTAAAATGGAATGACTTCAGCAAAAATAAAGGCAGGATGCTTCCCTCTGTGCTATAGCTCAGCATGATTAAGACTCTCTGGATAAATGGGATAAACAGGATTAAGAGGTCTCAGACAGAGGAATTATGTGAATCCAGCTCTTGTATTTGGAGATGGTTTCAGCATTAAGATACTATATAATAAGCATCTCCACTCTGTGACAAGTTAACAGAAGGACAACTTGTAGTTGCAGCCTGAGAACCTGTGGTAAACAGAGAACTTCAGATCACATCAACTAATTTATTTCTGCTAAAAACCATAATATTACAAGGTCTGACAGCAATGCTGAACATTTTCCAGGAAGCAAAATCTTGCAGCTACCTACGCACATCCCCACAATGGCTGAATATGTCTCTTCTAAAATAAGAGTTTAAAGCACTTTCTCATAACTTTTGAAGGTGCCTATCTGCTGTGGAAAGAGGGGGAAAATTAGATTAGGAATCGAAGATTTCCTTAGGCATCTCTCTAAGAGAATAGACACATCTTGTTTAAGGTGAACAGATAATATATTTTATTTTCATGGGGGAAGGAAGAGAAAGAAAATACATTTGTTGAATGAAGCTTACTGTTTTCTTCACAAAGACAGGAATGAATATATTGACATTTCTTTGGCTTTCAAGAAGTACAAAGTTTTCAGAAAGCACAGAAAGTAATAGAAGCTATTTAGCAAAATCTTTCTTATCATTTTTTTCCTCTTCATCCTTTTGTGGCTGAACTTTACAAAGAGCATGGCTGTTCCTACTACTGCAGAAGGAGCCCCTATCAACACACGATTAGTTTAGCCAAAAAAAAAAAGAAAATGCATATAGTTCAATAAAAAGCATAAAGACTTCCACATGCAGCAGATACTCCATAAACAGGCTGCAAAAGAAAGTAGAACGTGAATCTTAATCTGTAAGTATAAACAGCCGTAGAAGGGTTCACTGAAGGGTATGCTTGTATTGCAAATGACAGTACAGATCAAAATAATGGGATCTCTCCTGTTCCCAGAAAGAGCTGCAATGAACTGATTGGAATTTCACTCTGAGGTCACATCTGGTCTCAGCTGTCTTCCTTAGTATGCGTATTATTCAATAACCACTGTGATGCTAGTGACAATATCCCATCACTATTGCAAAATTCCCAATGCAATCTCTGCTTCATGTCTGAAACTATGTGTGCATTCATTGACAGGGAAAAAATATTTTAAAGCTTACTACATTTATACAGCACCCTTTAACCTAAAGGATTTCAATGAGTTCCAGAAATTACGTGCCTTTAGCAGACTGAAAATATAAATCACCAATGGGATAGTTTGCAACAGCTCAGAAGAATGCAAAACACAAGCCAACAGCTTGCTTGGTCATATATAGGGATAGTAGAAGCAGTTTATTCAGATGAAATATTTGTTACAAATTGTTTACAGTTTTTTTACAGCACTTCTAAAAAGTGAACTGAAAGTTTTCTATCCATGCTAAAGAAACAAGTTTACTATTTCTTCCCGTAAGAACTCCATGGTATTCAATTAATTTACCTTTGAAGGATGAAAGCGACAGTCAGGTTTGTCTGAATGAGGATCCAGAGTTCCAGAAAGTCTGGAGATAAGATACAGTGCTCAGTTGTATGGATGCAATTCTACTGTATTAAATTAACTTCTCTCAATATTCATAGTAATTTAGGAACATCAATATAATTCTTAAAATCTTATAAATCCCAGTTCGTCTAAGCTAGCTGCTTAGTTCTCTGACGACTCTTGTTCCTGCTCTTTTTACTGTCAGCTACAAAGATGTCACCATCTTCAGTTCTGTGGAGCAGTACCAAAGTTGTAAACAATCTGGTTAAGGATGCTGTATCCTAACTCAAAAGAATTGTCCAATTTTGATCAACTTTAAAGTTAGCATTTTGTTACTGATGTTACTGCAGATAGTAGGTTAAAAGGTCAAAAATTCAAAGTTAACTCTAGACTAGCACTTTTAAATAGACGTCAAGTACTGAAAAAAAAGTAGTAATCGGATCAAAGGACTAAATGTAAGTGTCCTTTAGATATTGCTATGAATTAAATTCATCATTAGAATTAAGGTCACACTTAACTGTTTTGCTACATTAGACTCCAGTCTTTTGGTGTTTAAGTGTATCTTTGCCTGTCCCTCAGCTGAAGCCAAAAACTAACCCTACTTCTTTATAAAGAGCATTTTAAGCAATCTTTGTCCTAGCATTTAGGTACAATAATGTACGGCTTTAAAAGCACATGATTATACTACTTTTGTGGAATTATCTGGTTAGCGATGTATTTCACTTTTTTTGTTTTTTCTTTTTAAGCCCTCACCATAAATTATATATTATAAGTGAAAAAATGATAATGCTTAGAGGTATCAGTCATCCTCTACTGATCTGCAAAATGTATGGTTTGAAACTCATTTTGGAATCCAACACTATGCTGCTGCTTTGCTGCAAACCAAAGCCAGCATTATAACTAGACATGGTTCACTGAATTACCTTTAATGTTGCTATTCAAATTTGCTGAGTTCAAATTACCAAAACAGTTATAGTAAAATGTGTATATAGGCTTGATCAGAAGCTGGTGAAATCACCAACAAACATGGAAAAAAAAGTCTGCAGAGAGCAGGGATTAGCCCCAAATACTTAACTCATAGAAACTGCAGGTGATAAAGACAAATACTTCCTACTAGTAGCAGATGGTAAAATCATAAATTCATTTCAATTGGAAAAGGTCTTTAAGATCATTGAGTCCAACTGTAAAATGGGGGACAATGGCTACAAGTTTTGGCTTGGAATATTTTGGTTTGGTATTAGGAAAACCTTCTTTACTAGGAGAGTGATACAGCCTCCCCGACCTGCCCAAGCTGTAGAGACTACATTGCCCCTAAGACTTGTGGGCTTCCTGTCACTGGAGTTTTCCAAGGCTGAGCTAAACAAAGCTACAGCTGTCCCTTCCTATACTTCTTGAAATCTACACAGGACTGAACATCCTAAGATTTCTGCTATAGTGGACCACATCCTTCCTTTGATCCTAACATATGTGGCTCAGCTTATCAAATGGCCAACCACTTCTGATGGCCAGGATGGTAGAAGGAACTCACGTCCCAAGCAATTCCTCAGATGACTGGTTCTAACAGAGGACAGAGAAGAGAAGGAAAAGAAGCAAGTCAAGCTACTGTTGTGTGAGTGGAGGTCTAAAAGGTCTAAAAGATACAGTCTTCACTTCTCTGTGTTTCCTTGTCAAGAGTTATTTCACAGAGCTGAAGCCAAGCAACCAGCCAGTCTGCTTTCTCCCCTGGCTGATGACAGAATGACATCAAGTAACACTAAGAGATCTAGCCACTTTCAAAATCAAAGATTACTGACTTCCCAGCAGGTGACCCAGTGCATCCTCCTGAGGAACATTTACACTCTACTTGTAGGTAACAAGTTTTCACAAATCTGAAGAGCAAAATTAACTCTTGGTACAGTTCAGATAAACAAAAATGCTACTGACAAGCAGCTACTAATAGATAATGGTGAGTGGACAGTACAGTGGGATCTTTGATAATACACTAGGTTTTCTGTTCTATATGATATACTTTGAAAGCAAATGAATGCGAGTGATAAATTTAGTATTTTTAATGGGCCGAGTTGTTAGAGGTAACTGAAAGTAACTGACAGGTGAGATTGCGAAGTTATGGAGCAGTTGCATGCTAACACACGGCACAATATAATAGTTAAATTGCCAGCTTTGTAATGAGAGAGTTGAGGACTCTGAAGTGAGAGTCAGACTGAACAGAAAGAACAGGCATAGTGAGAACAACCTTATCCTTAAACTTTGTCTCTTTTAGCATTGCCCAACACTAAGGATCTGGGCCTTCTTAGAGGTGGTTAATTTTAACATCTCTTGTTGCCAAGAAAACTGAAAATAAGGTTGCAAAATAAGTAAGGCTGGATTATGGAAATTAAAAGAAGTAGAACTGATTTGTTCACTAGCTATCAGAAAGAAGGAAGTTTTTCTCGACCAGTTTATGTTAAGATAGTAAGAGCCTGCCAACACCTTCAGATGAAACACAGAAATCCCAGATAAATAATGCTATGATACATACTATAAATTCACCCACACTATTAATTTTGTTGCCAGCTATTCACATCTCTGCATTTTACATCTCCCAGCTTCTGTCAATCCACAGAAGAACTTTGCTAAAAAGCGCTGGATTGCAAACTCTATTTAAATAGTGTTGTAGATTTAACCTTGGTAGTTTAAATAGAGGAAAAGTCTGACTCTCACAGACAAAACAAAGCAGGGGACTATTTTAGCCCTTTACAGAAAGCACTAAGCCATTTTACTAAAATCAATAGTAGAGGATATAGTACCAAGTTTTTGTTTTTATATCTCTTCGCTTCCCCCATTCTCTTGAGAGTACTATACTGAACAGTTTACTATCTTGCTGGAGTACAATATTGTAATAGTAAGTAATATGTCAAAGTGATGTTTTCAAGCACAGTACTGCTAGGATTTTATATACAACCACAGGTTTCAGAATAATCAATGTATATTTATAATGACTTAATTACAGTGATGAGGTATGTCTCTGCTGCCATGAGGAAAACTGAAAGGAAGAATATAGTTTCAATTATATATAGCATTACCCAGCTGAGTGCAGTCTCTCAAAGTCTGTTATTAGCAAACCCCATTTTACCTCAGTGAAAATAGCTTTTTCAGTAAGAGACTCAGAAGACATACAGTGCATTGCAACAGGCTTAGGAGCTGAACTTGTTGAAAGAGTCATCTCTCCTGAAGCAATGATCAAGGTTTTAACTACCTACGATGTGCCTGAAACTCACTTGAAGTATGAGAGAAACATAGTTCAAATCTTTCTGATACACTACTGCAACCTGAACCTCACCCTTGGCTTTTAACTTACAGAAGACCTACAAAAAAGTGATCGCAAAGTTCTAGTCTTGGACTATAGTATTGATACCTGTTGGAGGAGCCTCTGGCTGAGTGTGGACATGGCCTGGTGCACAATCCCTGCTTTGAGCCAGACAATGCTGAAGCACGGATCAGCTAGGCCTTGGTGAAGGGGTCAGGAGCCCTTTAAGTCACCTTAAGGCTCAAAATGGAGGAAGATGACAAAGCAA
>WTXV02026595.1:0-39197 GCA_009823435.2 Nymphicus hollandicus | reverse complement strand
TGGTTTTTTTACTGCTTTGTTCCTCACATGAGTAATGCTTGCTGCCTAGGCATCTCAGCTTGGATGCAGGTCTGAAGGAGGAGAAAGGTTGTAACCCAAAGCAAAAGATAAAATTACCTTCTAGGGTGGAAAAATCTTCCAAGCGGTACAGGTTGGCCTAGTTCCTTCCTAAGGCAGCCAGTTGTGTGAGCTGTATGTTCTCCTTAATGAAGAGGGCAGAATGGACCCTGTTGCCTACTAGAAAGCGGAGAAATGGAAAGACGTGTATACTAGGATATTTCTCACAGTTTTTAATGAAATTGGGGCCTTACTCAGTTTTTGTTTTCAGAATTGTCTTAAATCACTGTGTTTGTAAATTATCTGAATGTTGTTTTGTTAGGTACTGTTGTTTTATAAACATAAGGTTTAGAAGGGGTCACTTTCAGTTATGAGTCAGCAGACAGATTTGTAGTCTTTATTAATGTGTCTGCCTTTCAGAAGGAAACCAAAACTCTTAACTTTTCCTCCACCTGTGTCTTTTATAGCTGAACTTGTTCTCAAAGATAGCACAGATGTGTAGTTTGGCTTTAACAAACCTTCCTGAAGAAAATAATCTCAAGTGTGACATCTTCACAATGCTTCTTTTCTGGAGAATAGAATTTTTTGAATCTTACATGTCCAGTTATGCTTCTGATAATCAATGTGTACTTTTATTAAATCCTATAGTTTACTTTTGCTCTTTTAATCAGCATTCTTTTTAGAATTTGTGCTGAAAGCCATGTCTTGGAAATAAATACAAACCAAATTTTACTTACAGAATGGGGTAATGCTCCCCTACCGTTTTTATGTGTTATTTGAAGCTTTTATAGCCTTGATCATTGGGAAAGATGTATTTGTACTCCCAATCTGCGATCAACTTGGTGTGGATGTTGCTTTGTTTACTTCTGTCAGGACTGAATCTTGTAGCAGGTATTGCTTTCTAGATGATCCTTCCTCAGTAGGTTGTATTCAGTCTCATACATTGACCTTTGTAGTCATGAAGGGTGAACTTCTTCATGAAAGGAACTGTCAACAGAAAGCCTTCTCTACTTGAGATGTGTTGTCTTAGGATACTGTTAAATGCAGTAGTTGTTTTAAACACATCAGATATCACAGAAACAAGTCTTAAAAGTGATTCTGCCAATTTAGTATTCTATAATCCTAGTAGCTACACTTCTTTTTAAAGTACTTTCTTTACAATTACTTCCAGTCCCTGGGTTTGCTAGTTGTACTGCTTTGGTTTAATAATGTCCCTCTCTTGGTTCTGCCTACTGCTGTGCTGCTTTTCAATAGCAGAATCCTTTGGGAAGGAAGGGCAGTTTTTATTTGCAGTTCATCTTACAGACTCATAATGCTGTTGGTATTTTTCTGTAACCTTTTCAAACTGAAAAATGTGCCTGTGCTTTATTCTAGATTGTGAAGTGGTCAGACTATTGCTCACCATTGGCCTATAAACCTGGTGAGCCTTATAAGTTGATTGCTGAAGCAAGTGTAGATAATTTCAGTAACCTTGGAATAGCATTCATGGAAGACAGGCTTCAAATGGATAACGGAATGGTGCCACACAAGATTGTTTGTAAGTATCTTCATGAACTGTTTTTAATGGTAGAACATGTTTCATAGCTATTTTAGGACTGTGCATATAGTCTTTGTACCATGCTTTTGTTTTGGCACAATGTTTGCTTCCTGTTGTCATTCTCGGCTGTTGATTACTCTGTAGCACTACTGCATTTTATACTGAATACTGTCAAATATAGAGATCCTTGAAAAGTTAGATCACTTTTTGAGTGAGTTGGTCTCTTTACAGATCTTTACATCTTTACAAATGCAAAAACAGAAATAACAGAAAAATGGATCAAAACATTTTTGGAATAAAACCCTTTCTTTTTATTTAATGCTGCATAAGCTACTGCCAATAGCTAACTTCAGTATGATGAGATCTTTGTTTCATTCAGCAGCAGTCTCATTTTTCCTGCCTAGTTGTGTCTTCTCAGTTGTGTTGATTAAACTTTGGGTCATGTAGAATAATAAAATCATGATTTTGGCTACAAAGAGAAACCTCTTCCCTGTCCCAAACCTCCCCTAAATAAGGCATATCTATAATGTAGATCATAGTGCATTGGCAGAAGTCAGGGAATGCCAAAATCAAGAACAGCTAGACAGTGTGCAAGAGGGTAGGAATATGCTCACAAATGTACATGATGTGAAATTTTGTCTCTTGGCGCTGTTCTGCAAAAATATTCATGCAGGAGCAGATGGAAGCTGAGTGTCCCAGTCATTTACTTTTCAGAATGCTTTCTGGCTCATTTTGCATCAGGTACTGTGTGCATGCTAGAACTGCCCCAGTAGAACAGGCTCATGCAGGCTGGATTGATGGAATAGGATATAGGCTGATGGCTATGAAGTTGTCCTGGGCTGTGAAAAAAATATATTGCTTCACATTTCTGCTCCAAACTAGGCAAAGGGGATATAGTCTAAAGGCAGTACAAGTGTTGTTAAGTGAAGAAGGTGATTTAACTTGGATCTGGTGTTGCGTGCCAGTTGACTGTTTTGTTAATAAAGTTTCTCACTCAATTTTTTTGAGAAATCAGAAACAAAGCCATAGTAAGTTTCTTTGGCCTTATGGGAGTGGAGAGAGATTTAGTAAAATTTTGCAGACTTTGACTTGAAATATTTTCATGGCTCAGCAGCTGAAAAAAATCACCCTATGAAAAGTATATTTTTTTTCCTCTCCTCTTATTTAGTTTGCTCTGCAAGTTTTACACTGGTAATAATCATCTTTGCTCTTCTTTTGTCACTTGTATTTGCCAGAAGTTTTTTGTCTTTGCATTTCCATCCTTTTCCAGGGGGAGAAAGAGGAGAAAGAGGAAGGTTTAACAGTTCTTTCTATTTGCTAGTTTTCCCTCAGATTCTCAGCTCCCAAGTCTTGCTATGATGGGTATGTCTCCCTTTCTGCAGACTGAAAGCTGTTCAAATTTTTTTAATTCCCTTTAACTTGTTCCAGGCTTTTATCTGCAGCCTTCAGCAGTGCAAAAGACATAGTTCAGTGTCTTCATCTTACCCAATATCATCATTTTATTAGCTTATTCCAAAATAGTTCATTTCAAAATAACAGCAAGCAATTTTTGTACCCTGCCCTCCTTAAGAGACCAGTATTTTTTCCAAAGGCTCTTTCCTTGCTTCATTGTGTCCTTTGTTGGAGACAGAGGGACAGGCAAAATAACAAGCTGGTAAATTGATGCATTTCTGATGCATACCTCACCTTCCCACCCATTGATTATTACTCTGTTAGGAATACATCTTCATTGTGTGCAGTACTTGTCATGTTTTACTTTTGTGCAAATATTTTTGGCCTCACAATAAATGTTACTTTGTTTAAATGTGCCATGTAAATATTGACTGTTGTGCACTCAGTTAGACTTTCCTGAAACAAAGAGTCGTTAGAGTAAATGACTTGTGTCAAATTTATTATGTTCTTGGGAGAGAGGATTAGGATTTGGTGTGTCAAACAAATTCTTGCTGTTATAGATGTTTTGTAGTGAAATTAAATCTAAATCCTGCCATGGTATTGATACTCATCATAGCTCTTTTAATATCACCTTAATAACCCATTTTTCTTATTATTTAACTTTTCCAGCTGTCCATCTACAGGAATCTACTCTGAAGGAGTTGGCAGAGGTAGAACCATCTGTAAAAGAGCAAAGTGTAAGCAGTACACAAATGGATGAAGTAACTCCTGCTGCTACTCTTAAATCAGGATTAGGAGTAGCAGAGACTGCAGGACAATGTGAAGAGGAGAAATCCAAGCTGGAGAAGGAGAGTGAGCCTGAAGATGAGTCCAACAGTTTATCTGACAAAGAGACAGGTGCTGGAGAACATCATCACTTGCATCTTTCCAGCTGTCATGAATGCCTGCAACTTGAAAACAGTACTATTGAGTCAGTCAGATATGCCTCTGCAGAAGACATTCCAGAACTTTCTGATGATTGCAATAGCACACCGGAAGAGAATGGTGGTTGTCTGGCAAAAGGAATTAAGAGAGTAAACCTTACTGGAAAGCCCCCTAATATATTGATTTATCTTGGCTCTGAAACTGCAAAAGTGGAATTTGGGCAGGTAAAATCAATCCTTCAAGAATGCATTGATGCAGACAGCTACACCATCTACCAGCTGCATGAGGAGCAAGTTCTGAAAGCTCCGTGGGTTGATAATTCACTGCTGTTGATCATTGCCACAGATGAGCCTATTTCTGAGGAGAACCACAGACAATTTATGAAGTTTTTATCTAAAGGGGGAAAGATTCTAGGGTTTTCTTCATCTTTTACATTTGATGGCATACAAATAAAGAGAAAAAACAAACTGAAGAGGGCTGTTCATGAATTAGTAGTCTCTAAAATGGACAGCACTGAAATGAAGTTAAATCTCTTGGTCAGTGGCTATATTTTTGAGGAAGTGATGAAGGAAGATGCAAGCAAAGTGAAGATATTGAGTCGATTAAATAATGCTGATAAAGACAAAATTATTGTTCATCTGTCTTATGGAGATAGTGGAGGAGAAGCCATTCTTTCTCAGGTACTGTGTATACAGAAGCATTAATTTGCTGAAAAAGTTCACTTGTTTCTATTACATGCTCTTGGGGATGCTTGTCAAGGGGAGGTGTAGATGGATGTCTCAGTGAATCAACAAGGACTTTGCAGAATGTGTTTCACTTGATCCTCAGGAAGCTTAAAGAATGTTAGAGAAATGTCACTGCTGTTTCATTTCCTCCTTTTCACCATGTAGCTATGCACATGTAGATCATGCAAGACCACAGTGGGTGGCAGAGAGCAGATTTGCACAGTAAACAAGCACTTTCAAGAGCAGAGCTACCTTTTTCTGCCTGCTAGAAGTTGTGCAGTGATACAGCTGTGCATTTTGCAGATTTTGGGAGGTGGGAAGAGGAAGAGCTGAGTCGTGGGTGGACTTGGGGTGAAAGGTTATACTGGCAAGATAAGAGACATCCTTATGAAAATATAAACTATGGTGAAGCAGAGAGTAAGGAAAGGATGTAAAATAAACCTTGCAAGAAACTTGAAAGACGTCTTTTCTTAAGGTTTAAGGTTATGGTAGCCAGCACTTCTGGAAGTCTGACTAGTGAATGAGAAAATCCCAGCCTTTATTAGTTGTTGCATGCCATAGCTAGAAAAACTGCTCAACAGTTCTTGCTTGAGCAGGTAACTACACAACAAAGGTTAGTCTCTGACTGCACTGAAATGCTGTTGTTGATCTAGGTCTGTTGGGTCTCTTCTTGCTAGTATTGTCAGGTGTATTCTGTCTGCATCTCAGTGTTATGAATGAAGTGAACCAAGCCATTGGTTTCTTTAGCAGCACTTTGATTAAGGCTAATTTTTGGATGGATGTTAGGTTAATGATGTTGGCCTTGCTATTCTGTCATTAAAAAAAAAAAAAAAAAACCACGACCCTTTATTCATCTAGAATGTGTTTTTCCTATTTACTACCAAAATGTTATTCATTCCACTTAATAATATCCCAGCAAATAGGTACCTCTCCAATGTTACGGTATGGTGATCTCTGTTAAAAAAACCCTCAAACAAAACCAACACCCCCTCAAAAAGTTAAACAACAGATTAAGTTCAAGTGTTCATAATCTTTTGTTGTTGTTGTTACTCTCTGTCTTCTTGGATAATGGGTGAGAAGCTTCCATGGATGTGTTAAAGGTAAATGTTGGTCACTGGTTACATAAATAGTCGCAGATAACCTAACTAATGTTTTGAGTGATATGAAAGCTGTTAAGAGGTACCATTAAGTTTAGAAAATAAGTCTATGCTCTATAGTATGCGTCTATCTGGGTGTATAACCTGTGCTATTAAACTTAAATTTTGGCCATTTCATAGAAAAACTTTTAAAGTCAGCCTGAAGGCATCTTGCACGTTTTGAGTTGGCCTCAGTAGGAGCAGAGGTAAACATTTTCTTTTTAGCATGGCTGTTCACAGTTATATCACTTCCTTTACTATGTCTTTACTCTGTCCCAGCACACTGGGAAAAACAGAGCAATTACCAGTGTTTAAGTAGATGAGGAATATAATGGAGACACAGTTGAACAAACTTTATGGAAGATTCTAGGAGACTTTTTTACCAATATTTTAGTTACAGGAGAACTTTCTCAGGAGCCCATAGTACTCAAATTTAACTGCTCACGTATCAGGTAGCATACACTCTTCTAGCAATTATGTAATGTAGAAATATTCATTGGGTTTCTTAGAACTGTTTTTGTCTGTTTATCAGATTAAATCTGCTAGCTTTTTGGAAACTCTGTTATACATAGTAGCATGTTTATAGCTTTATGTAGGAAGCTGTGCCACCCATGTGCTGTGTGCTTGTACTAGAAAATTGATTAGCTACTGTTGCTATCCATTTCTGGAAGTTCCATGGTGAAACCTGTTTTCCTCTACCATTTAAATTGACCTTTCTGCTGCAGTAAAACTCAATACTGCAGAGGTTTTCTGCAGAAAAAGGGCATTACAGTATAGCTTCAAAAATCAGATTAGCAGGATTAGTGTGTCATTTTATAATTTTAAATGACTTCCAGTGTGGATTTGAAAAGCCTTATTGTTTTCTCTTCAGAGGACTGACAGTGACATCAGCCATTAAATATTCTGCCACAGACTTGTCGTTTCCCTTTTTTCTGTTCTTCTCTGCCCCCCATTTTGGCATATTTGCCTGAATTTCAATAAAGTAGATCAAAGATGAAGAACATGATTAAAATGTGCAAAATTGGAGAAATTAACAAAGATAATAGCTTGCCATTTTCATTAAATTAATATGCATATAGTAGGGTACAAAGGCTTCTAAATATCACAGAATGGTTGGGGCTGGAAGGGACCACTGCAGATCATCTAGTCCAATCTCCCTGCTCAACCAGGGTCACCCAGAGCACATTACTCAGGATTGTGTCCACATAGCTCTTGAATATCTCCAGGGAAGGAGACTCCACAACCTCTTTGGGTAACCTATTCCAGTGCTCAGTCGCCCTCATAGTAAAGAAGTTCTTCCTCATGTTCAGGTAGAACATCCTGTGTTTTAGTTTATGCCCACTGCCTCATGTCCTATTGTTCGGCACCACCAAGAGCCCCATCATCTTGACACCTTCCCTTCAGTTATTTATACACATTGATCAGATTCACCCTTCACCTTCTCTTCTCTAGGCTGAACAGGCCCAGCTCCATCATGCACTAGTAACTGGATAGTTCAGCAACCACAGTCATGACAAAGCTGCTTTTGAAAGTGTTATACTTATTTCTAAATTAAAACATGTAATACCAAATACCAACAGCATTTTTTTCTTTATTTCCTCTGCACACGTCCTGCCAGGCACACTTGGAACTGGATATCAATTCTATGGATGTCCAAACTGAAGAGGATTTTAATTTGCTTAAGATAAGCAATACCAAGAGATATGAAGTTCTCAAGGAGATCCTGACATCACTTGGCCTGAATTGTGAATTAAGTAAAATTCCTATGTTAACACCTATTTACCTTCTCTCTTCTGATGAGGTAAGACTTCTGGTTACATTTCAGTTATTTGAGATTTACCCTACAAGACAAATTCAGTGTTCACTTAAATACATCTTGCTTCTTATGTGGTATTTTTATTTGGGGATGTTTACTTATGTACTACAGGTAAGCATAAAGTTGAATTTTTACTCTGTCAGTATTTTGTTACCTGCCAGTAGTAGTTTTGAATTTAAACATGGGAATATTGTGCAGTTAACTTATCAGATATATTTGCTGTATTTCTGTTAAGAGCTTTTATGCTTATTTGCATGCTTCTCCAATATCAAAGCACAAGGCTGTGGTAAGCTACGGAAAGAACTTATTTAAAAGACAAGATTTGGTTTTCTTTTAAAATGAGGTAGAAAGTTCTGTATAGGCTGGTAGCAAAAGGTCAAGCCAAAATCATGGAGAATGGTGTGAGAGCAGAGCTGAAAGAGCTGAATGAGTAGGGAAGAGTATATGTGATTACACAATGAAGACCTTTATTCCTGTGGCTGTTGTAATGTTTCCTGGAAATAGAATAGGTTCTTGTAATTCAAATAGTCAGCTGGCTATTCTGGACTTCTCAATTTGAGACATTATCATGAGGAATTGTGAAGAACATATAAAGCAGTCATTTTAACTTTTTTTTTTTTTTTTTAAACATGACTTCAAATACATGAGGACTGTATTATATTGATCTGAAGGGGTGAAAGCAGTAGGTTATTAATAAGCAATGCAGGTTACTCAGGCTCTTTGATGTTGTTGTTTCCAACCCATTTAGCCCTGTCAATACTTGCTCTTAGTGCACTTGTCTGATTTCTGCTCCTTTTCTGTACCACTCTTACATAAGCACAGAAATGCTAATGCCTTTCTTTAGGGGAATTCAGCTATAGATGCTCCTCCTTGGGTGCCTGTTTCCAGCAGGATCAAATATCACATCCTTTTTTGGCTACAGGATCAATCAGTGAACCAAGTGACATATTACAGCTGAAATGTTTTTAAAATAAATGATGATCTTTCAGATTTAGATTGTACTTTTCAAAACACTGTTTGTTAATCTGAAAGATGGGTATGATAAGCATTGCACAATTTATAGATTGGGAATATGTGATCTTTTTTTAAGTTTGTAAGAGGCAAATTATGTTTTGAGTGATTAATCGGTGAATGTTGCTTTGGGGACCTTTATGGGTATGCAACGACAGAAACAGTACAAAGTTTTCCTTCACTATGGAGAGGAGGAGGATGTGTGGAACAGGTTGCCCAGAGAAGCTGTGGCTGCCCCATCCCTGGAAGTAGTCAAGGCCAGGCTGGATGAGGCCTTGAGCAACTTGGTCTAGTGGAAGGTGTCCCTGTCCATTGCAGGGGGTTGGAACTGGATGATCTTTGAGGTCCCTTCCAACTCAACCCATACACTGATTCTGTGATATGTGACTTCACTTGGCAGGCAAGTCAGTTGCAGATCCAAACTGACTAAAATACTATTAATAGATGTATCTGTAAATTCAAATCTGTATTTGTTTCTTGTGTCACTGAAGATACTGCCAATACTTTTTACTGGTACATTAAGTAATAACCCTCTTATAACAACTCAATGTAACAATTGCTAATAATTAGGCAAAATGCAGAGAGCTTTTTTTCTTTTTTTCCTTTTTTTTTTTTTTCATTATTCCGCTTGAATGATTGCCCTTTCATGTGCACCAGACTCTGCCAGATCCATCTCCACTTTACAATGGTGAAAATACTATTGGAAGTGCTCCTATCCAGCCTTCTGCTTGAAGCAGGGCTGTTGCCAGCACTACATGAGGTCAGCCATGCCCTTTGATTGAACCTTGAAAACTTCCAAGCGTGCATGGTACAACCTGTCTGTGCAACCATACCAGTGCTGCTGTTCCATTCTGTCTATTTTTTAATATTTTTTCCCAGATGTCCAGCCTGAACCTCTCAAGCTGCAGTTTATGGCTGTTATTTTATTGTCTGGCACTACAAAGTTGTATTTAGCTCTCTCATTCTGTTAACTCTCTTAAGTAGTTACAGGTTGTTAGTAAATCACTGCTTAGCCTCCTCTTTGCCAAACTGAATGAACCCAGCTTCCTTATCCTCCTTTTACAGATATGTTGTGTACTTCTAACCCTTTGTGTGGGTCTTAACTAGCAATTCTTTGCATAAGCTGAAGTCTGCTTTCCCAAGACCTAGCTGCTCATTCCCTTCCAGCCTTCCTCCAGATTTTGTATTCTTGTAGTTGCTACAGCCAATGCTGCTTTCTGTGACAAGTTCTTCCCTGTGAGCAGTATGTTCATAAGAATTGATTATCTGTGTGACAGACGTGAAAACAAAATCCTTTTTGCCTAATATTAAATGTGCTCTGTACAGAAGACTTGTAGTTTATTTAACTCTTCCTTTTTTGTTCTACACCTTCACTCTTTTTCCATGATTGTTTCTTTCCTATGCACTTGCAATTTGAATGAACAAAAAGTTAGCTAATTTCTGTCCAAACTTGCCATCTAGTGGCGTATTACAGGGTTGCAGGCCATCTATTAAAGTTATTTTTGCAATGTATACTGTATAGTTAAAGTTTATACCTGTTTTTCCACAGTTTGTTTTTTTTTTTATTTAAATGGTAGTTTTTCTGTGTTGGTGTGTAGTTCATTTTTTTCAATGTCTTTCACTTTAGCCACAACATGCTTCCAGACCATTGTGTGAAAGGAAGTTGCAATGTGTGTGTAAAAATTTCCGTTAATAATGAGGAGGTAGCATATTATAATAAAAAATGAGTATGTAACAGGTTAGCTGTCTAAAAAGTTATTTATTTTTCTTCTTATGTCATGTTCTACATAGGTCATCTCGCTTTCCTAGAGAGCAACCAGGTACCAGAAATGTACCTGACAGGTGAATAATTTGAAGGAAATACTTAGATTTGTTTAATCTCAGAGTGAGTCAAGTAGTGCTGGAAATGGATGAAGCTGTTTTGCAAACTATAATTCTTTTGGACTTCTTTTTTTTATCACTGCCTGAAAAGCTTGCCCTGTAAAAGTCACTGGGGGTGTACTGAATAGTATATTCCTTCCCTCAGAGATTATCCAAGCAATGCTCATTGACTTGAGCAAAAATTACTTTTTTTTTTTCTTTTCTTAATTTTTGGACTATTTTCTTATGCTTTCCTGTTATAAGAAATTAATAATGAGTCAAGTAACGATTGAGCAACCTTGATGTGTTGTTTGCAGTTCCAAAATGGAAGAATGGAAAACATTCTTGTTTCTTGGAGTTGGCAGTTCAGTAATGATTCCTCATGCCCAAACTGGAGGTTGCATCTCTACTGTTACATTAAAAAAAAAATGCTGGTAGACCTAACCTGGTCAGATTTTTCTAATTAATTTAGAAACTACAAGCTCCTTTTGCTTATGTGGAAGAAATAATGACTTATTTTGCTCTGCATTTTCCACTCCATTAAGAAAAAACATAGATTTTTTTTTCCCTAATTTTAAAATTCTTTGAAGTGTTATTTTTTTTCTTTCTGTAAGCTTTGATTTACAGTAGAGCTTTACCCTGTTCTGTGTGATTTCTTTGGTTCCTCTTCGCCACCCTCTTTCCTCCTTTGTCACTTCAGAACTATTATCAGACCTATTTTCTACTATATTGTGGACATGAAATAGACTTCAACTTCATTATATGAATAAGTAGCTTCTCTTGTCTTTTCCTCTGCTGACAATTCCTGAACAATATGTGTCTTTTTTGCATCATTGTTGTGATGCTGTTAATAATCACATTGAATCTATTACTCCGATCAGTGTAAATTTGATTATTAAGACCTTCAAATCTTCCCGGCTGCTCTCTGGGTCTTGGATGGTGCCTTTTGCAATGCAATTTTGAGCTGCTTCTGAGGGGTGGATTTGATTTTTAATTTTTTTTTTCCCCCTTTTTTAGGATTCACATTTTGAAGTTTTAGTTTCCAGTTTATATGATTATCATGTATCTTAAAATCACAATCTCACTATATGGATTAAAAAGAAGACCATAAAATATGAGCAGAATATGGCTTCAAATTCAAATAAAAGCTCTAGTATCTGAATAATGGATGATAATGTCCATCTGTTGAGAGGTCCAGATCTTACCATGTAGAATTGTACTAGTCAGTCCTCAGCTAGTGCTTGCTGCTGTTGGTGTTGAATGATCTCTGTCACAGTGTGCACTTTTTATTCCTAATAATCTTTCTTGTAAATAAAGCATAAGATAGGGAGGCTGGAAAGTAATGGCACTTGCGGTAACTCTTTCATCACAAGATTTTGCACTAAGGCTTGCAAGAATGGGTGGCTCCAGATACACACATAGGGACATTTTTAAGTTTGGTTAACTGGGAAAAATCCGTATTATATTGATACAGTGCTGCACAACAATGAAGGCAGTGATTGAACTAAGAGCAATATAGTATGAATGGCATCTTACTTGTTAATAGTTAAAGCTGCACAACTTGCTGTGCTTCAATACCACTACTTCTCTAAAATTACATTTAAAACCAACATCTTTAATTTTTCTTTTCCCTTAATCTGATGTAAAGCAGTTAAGCAAATTGTAGACTTTTACAAACTGCTGTAAAAAGAAAATTCTGTGTCAATGTGGTACAGGATGAATTCAGAGTGTTGAAACAAATGGTGATCCATGTAAGCCTGTTGTCTGGCACCCATATGTTCAGTGGCAGCTTCAAGCATAGAGATCTGATTTTTTCTGCAGCTTTGCCTTTAAACGCTCAAGTATTTACTCTTTCACATTTCCATCTTAAAGGATAATTTTTCAGACATAAATGCTAGGATTGTATTTTATTGCTGTAAGTTTCAGCCTTAACATCTTCTAGACTTCAAAACAAGAATTTGCTCCTTGAAGAGTGAGAGGGATTTGTCAGAATAGTGATTATTTCCATTAGGAAGTATATTATGCCCACATATTTACCCATTTGAAGCCTCTTAAACTTGACTACTAACTCCTCAAGCTGTATTAGGCTGAGTCACTTTTATCAGCATCTCACAAATGGGTGATGGCCAAATAATGAAATGTAGTCAGACTTCATTACTTTGGCTCAGTTAGTAACCATCTTTTAAACAGTACGTTCTTCCAGAATAATAAACGGTTAATACAAACATATTGGCTGAAGCTTGAAGTTGGGGTTTTTAACTCTTGTTTGTTGGGGGCAGAAAGAGTAATTAAAAAGTGCAACTGAATATACCTTTTGAATTTCAGACTTTCCTTTAAAGGATACTTTGGGATACAGAATACTGTGCTCACAAGGATAATGCAGTGTGAAGTCAGCTTTGTGTATTTGAATAACCAGTACAGTACAGTACAGCAAATCAGAACTCAGTTGGACAAAATTTACATTTCTTGAGCTGCAGTTTTGACTCTGTGATGGCATCGGCTGTTTTTACATTCCAAGTCTGTTACGTCAGCAAAGAGAGTATGAAGTTACCTCGTACTGACTGAATCTTTCTTTGAGGATGGGAAATTTGAACTCTCAGCTAACACTATAATGAACCTAGATTTCAGGGTACATTTGGGGACAATTGTTTCTGAAGTATTTCCATGCATATTAATATGTATTGTAGAACTTGAGATTCAACTGTGAAACTTCAGAGTTGTCTTTACATTTCCAGTGCTAGAATCATCTGTAGTTATACTGAAACCCCAAAGCCCTATTTTTATTGCTAGGCAAGTTTTCATGCTTAAAAGTGAACCAAAAAAGTATATTCTACAAAAAAGGAGACTTGCTTATTTTATCCTGTCATCCTCAAAGCGTAAGGATTTAAGCATCGTCCCTGCCTTTTGAACCAGTAGGACAAAAAACAGGAGTCCTTCAGAAGTGTTTATTCTAGAAAGAAAATTTGCTCTTTTCTCTAGCAAAAGCAGTAACCCAAGTTACTGCTGAGAAAAAAGTAACCCAAGAGCTAAGAAAAAAGTTGAATGAAGAGCACACTGTCTGAAAGGATTCTGTGATCACTGATAAATGGTGTCTAAATTTTTAACATTTTTTAACATTTTGTATGTATTATTTCCAACGAACAGTGCATTGTTGCCAGAAAACTTTGTCTGCACTTGAAAACTTTGAAAGTTTGTCTCTTGGCTAGGAATGAAAATGTCTTTTATGGCAAGTTGCTTCAGGAAAATAAAAAAGGTAAATACAGCGATGTAAATGCATCTGTACCAGTAAAAATGTGTATTTGCTGGAACAGCTTATTCTTTTTGGGAAACAGAGATGTAAGGTATGCTGTGTGTGGAATTCTTTTTGATGTTCAAAGCTGTGTTTCTGCTAGACTGGTTAGGCAATGAAGTGCATGTGGCAAAACATTTACCTTCTGGCAGGTAGCATGCTTTTTCTCTTAAGTGGCTTCCTGAAGAATTTATATCTAAAACATAACCCAAGGACTGATAACAAAGTACTATTAATTAAAAATATTTATAATTTAACTTCATGTGTTTAGGGTTTTTTCATAATAAATTCAAAGTTATTTTTTGGCTTGCGAGGCTTTGAGTTGCATGTGTGTGCAGGGAGGGTGAGTGTACTTTTGGTCGGTTTGTATTGTTCCACCTCCCCTCCTCAAATTAACTTTTGTTTCTTTGTAACAAAACTCGCAAACCACACAGATTGTAAACCAAAACTATTTCAGTGTTGTCATTCATTGAAAAGCTCTTTGTATCAATGTCTGGATTATGATAATAGTCCCTACTGTTTGCTGGTGTTGAAGTGTGTGGTTCTGAAAGGAATGTCACTCTAAGATGGGATGGTTTGTTTTTTTGGTTTGGTTTTTTTTTTTCCTTTATTTTGTTTTCCCCTCCATGAGCACTTAAGATAATGAAGAGGCCTTCTCCTGCTTTAACAGTTCAGAGGTCTCTTGGTCAGAGGAAAGCAGAAAGGGTGGCATTAGCTCTGAGAAGAATGGCTGACTGAGGTGTGAGTGCCTACAGATTCCTAGTTTGTGAACACTTCTGGAGGTAAGAAGTTTGCCAGCAAAATTCTCTGCAGTTTCAGCATGGAAAAAGGCCAGTCTTTGAAGTGCTTAGGCTGCATAGGTACTTCTTGGACACCAGCTCCGTCATAGTGCTGGGCATAAAAAGAGAGAATTCAGTGGCATGGCAGAATAAATTGTAGAGATGATGTATTTTTACCTCACACTTGTGAATGACTAAATAAATTATTATGGTCGGTTACTGTGGCTTACTAAGCACAGGGTAATTTCTTGATCTGTGATAATTTAGTAAACTAAAACTGAGAGGAAGGATACTTCTCTGTTTTCTGTCCTTACCCTCTCTAGCTTACAGAGGGAGGATGAACTACTTGAAGGTATGCACAGTGTGAGTTTGGATAGAAATGGAAAGTGAAGGAAATCTGCAGATGGGAGCCAAGATACTGGTTCTTGTATCTCAGTGATATTTCCTCTTGTGAACAGTTTTATAACACTCATCATGCAGTCATGTAGTAGATGGAGGTGGAATAAGATATATTTTTGTGCCTTCTTTCTCCTCAGTCTTCTATTATTCTGCATACTTTTATTAGTGGAGTTTCCTAATAGAGCTGTCAGTTCTTCAGTAAAAATTTTGAACTTTTGTGTTCAAGCTACTTGATGGAGGTAAAAGCTTAAAAGTTGAGTTTCTATAGCAAATTATATAGCATACAGTTCAGGGCAGGATGCTTTTTTAAGCTAGTTATATTCCAAGGCAGCCTGTCAGTCTTGCCTGGCAATAAAGACTGACAGGTTTTGTTGTAGTTTTCACTACAGTGGAACTGCCAGTCTGCATAAGCACCATTCTGACAGAAACACCCACCTTCTTTTGCTCCCTTCCAACTGGTAGGGCAAGTGGTGGTGAAGAGGCAGGAACTTTTTAGGGCCCTCTCGTAACACCTCATCACCCCTATATAAGGGAGTAGCACAGGGGAGGGCAACTATTTCTGAATTTTTGGGGTTTTTGCTATTGACTGGAGCTCTACTAGTCTCACTGCCTACAGACAGGAGCAGCTCTCCCTCTCCAGAGGCTGAAAAGTGTTTTTTCTTGCTCTTTTCAGATACAAACAGCTTGCTTGGATCAGGGAGAACCATTAAATTGACATCTTGCCTTGAAAAACTGTTCTGTTCTTAAAAAACATTTTTCCTATGCTGCTGAGAAGTATTTAGCTGGTCCTGTTGAGAAAGGCTCAGAGATAGAGAAGAGGAGGTGTGAGAGATATCAGAAACGGTAATATTGACTGTATGTAGAAGGCATGGAGGAAAAGACAATGATGGCTATTGAAGTTAAACTATGAGGCACAGTTAAAGGAAACTAGGCTTCGTAGTTAACTATAGGAAACCTATCTTACTTACAGTGCAAAATTACTATGACAGTACAAAAAGTTTTTTACTAACATTTGGGACAAAATTAAAGTGTTCACTGGAGATTGTTTCTCCTGGGTGCTAACTCAGTGGTCCAGGCTCAGGATCCATCTGACAGTTGAGCTTTGATCATGCTGGCTTCTGGATGTATTAGAAGGCCAAATTATCTCTTAATTTGTTCACTCATAAAAGTTTCTTCAGACTTCTCCCTGGAGCTGTTTATTGAAAAAGGCTGGCATGCTGCAGGCTTCAGTGCACTCAGCAGTACGATGAGACTCCAGTATTGATCAGTGTTCCTTCCCAGCTAAGCTGTATTAGTGTTGGCATTATATTAAAATCACCGCCAATCTCTGCTGCCCTCAAAAGCTGTATGCTGTTGCTGCTTTTTGTGCAGCTCCTTTAGTGAGAGGAAGGTGTCTTAGCACTAGGGGTCACTTGTGAGCTGGGTGTAGCGAACACACAAGCAAAAGAAAAGGAAGGGGTGGAAAACATTTTATGCTTAGTACGTTGTACATAGATTTGCATTAAAATATCTTTGCATGTTTTCAGTGACTGTCCTGTATAGTATTTCTTCAATTTTAAAATGACATTTTAAATTGCAGAGGAATCAATGATATGTAGTATCAAAATATAGTAAAATATTTTCAATTAAGAAATCTTGATGGGAGATGAAGGGGACTCTAAATGCAGTTTCTAAGGCTACCTTTTGCTTTTCTGTTGTTTATCTTCAGGGAATATTTACCAAATATTTGTGGGAGGGGGAAGGAGAAATCTGGCAAACATTCCCTTTATTTTATACTTCTCTAGTTAAAAGTGTTTTCCTTCTTGCGTGATAGCAGCAAGCATGCTGCTAAACAACATGTTAAACCGTGAATCGCATTTGTAGGCATGTAATAATGAATAGCATACTTATGTTGTATTAAGGTTTGTAAGCAACTTTTTGGCTATGTATTGATTTGATAAATGTTTTTGACAATCATTTGGAAAATGCATGAAGCCTTGAGGAACGAAAGAAGATATCTTGTTTATAGCAGTCTCAATAAAAAGGGTCTTTATGCTGCTGTGAGAACTAGAAGTTAGTGCCTTTTGTAGTGAGTAGCATTTAATCTTATTGTAGAGTTAACTCTGATACGAAATTATTATGTGCTGGCATCTGACCAAAGTGCCACTCATTGAAGTGTATTCTATCATGTTTCAAGGCTTGCTTCAAGTCGGTGTGCATGACACTTAACAATCACTTTCTTCAGTGGGCACGTTCTTTCTGTACTTCAGAGAACGGAAAATTTTATTATCCTTTCAGAATGGCTCATGTAATATATATTTAAAACATTTGTGAGCTTGGTTCATGTCTCATGCTAACTTCTCACTCCTGAAATGATAGAGAATAGCCTTAAAGTTGAGTACACTTTCTTGAGTATAGGTCAGTCAGCATAGAGCGTTGCCAGTGTGTGAGGCTTAGTTTTCTTAGTTTCAGTTTGTCTTGGGAGTTTGTAATAGGAATGTAAACAAGAAAAGTAAAATCCACAGTGACAGACTAATCCAAATTCATGTTGGCTCTGTGTCTAACACAGGCACACATTCTATCTTAATGTGAAGGCTGTAATTAAAGTGACTGGTCTTGGATTTTGTTTCAGCACTCATAAGTTGTAACCGATAGACCTTTTTAGAGTCAGGGTTCAGGGTACTGCCTTTGAGCAGATGGGTGATTTTAGATAGCAAGAATCCATAACTTGTGACAAACGCTCTGGAGATCCGTGGCAATTTGGCATTAATTCGTTTAGTGTGACCTCACTGGTAAAGATCTGACAAAAGTGGAGTATTTCCAAACATAAAAAACTTGAGGTTCTCTGACTGTTGGTGGGGCCTGTAGCTAATTTATGTAAGTGAGACTGGGGAAATGAGAACAGGCTTGGCATCAGCTGGAGTCCTGTGAGATGCTATCATGTTACCATTGCTCAGAAATGACGATACATTTCCACAATGAGAGATCGTTATAATGGTTATCTAACAATTTAATTAGTGCTTCTTTTGTATCTTTTAAGCAAATTATGGCTAGATATAAGATTATATATTATAATCAAAGGGAAAAGTCAAATAAAAATACATAACCAAGAGAAAATAGAGCTGTCTTTTTATATTTCTCTTCAAAAAAGACAGAACTGCAAACCTTAGCTGATTTTGAAACAGTGCGTTACTACATTGAGGTCTTCTGAATATATTTCTTTGATTCTTAACAGTTCTTTGACAACTGATTTGCACAATAATGTTATCAGAGGAAAAAAAAAAGACTGCAAAAAAAATTTATCGGGTATGACTTGTATCAGCAATTTATAGGGAAGGGACTGACTTAGAGAATTCTGTTGTATTTATCATTTGACAGTTCATTTTAGGAAATGATCTGGGGTTTCTGATATGTTGAGGAAATCCTGAAATTCCAGGTGCAGTGGGAACAGCATTTGGCATGTGACTATCTGGCCGATACTATGCAGTTCTTGTAATGAAAAGCTGATTAAAGAACAGCTGTTAGCTTAAATCAGAAAGTTGCTGTAGTTTTTACTACAACTCTTATATGAAAGGTTTTTGGTTTTCTTTATTTGGGTTGTAGTTGGTCTTCAGAAGTGGAATGTGTTCCAGTTCTGTAAATCACCGTATTCGGTTACTTGGCAATTGTAGTGGTGACACTAATTACAAAGGGTTTACATGAATATTGAAGCAAGGTTTTCTCAGAAGAAAAAAAAACCAAAACAACAACCCAAACCAGAATAAATCTTCTGTCTGTTTTCATGGTACGTGTGTTTCTCTTCTGCCGGTAAAAGTACCTCTGTAAAAGTGCTGTGTAGCTGGGTCCATCGGGGTAACCTGTATTCTGACAGTGAGATATACAGAGCTGTGCTTCACAGGATTACTTGATTTAATTTTAAGAATTTCAGCTGGTCACAGTTTTGTCGGTGCCAGCATTTCCTTGTTCAAACACTAGAGGATCTACAACAGTGGTGAGGTTCTGTACTTAAGTATGGCACTGCGTCTATGTGTAATTATATATACAGACTTGCATAAGCCTGTGGGTATCTGTATATGTGTGTTAATATGTATATTTTTTAAAAGTTTGTATATATTCTTATTATTCATATTGGCAACCTCAAGTTTCAGAATTGTCTTTCTTTACCCCTTACTTAATAAATGCATTACATAGTAGAAATTATGAAAGTTACACAGGCCCAGAGAAGATGACTGGTCCTGGAGAATTCCATCCCTGAGAAAAATTGAGATGGGAGTTAAACATCTAGTGTGTAAATTGGAGCATGCTCCTTGGGTGATGAGGGTAAGAACTTTTTTGAGAGAAAAAAACCTCAGGAGGAAGAGCTAGTGGAACTAGTTTGATACCAGATGAAAGAGAAGACAGACACTGTGTGGGAGGAGGAGTGAGGGGAATGGGGCAACAGCTGAAGAGGCAGAGGTAAGAAGCAAGACTTGACCATATAGAAAACAACTCGTATTACTGCATTTTCTAGCATTCCCTACAGCTGCTAGCTATTACAATGCATATCTAATAATTTTAGCTATAAAATTTTGCTACTTTGGACTGATCATTTCAGTAGCATGTAAGATACAAGAAAACATTTGATTTTTACAGCTTGTTTTGTTGAGAATCATTTTCCTTATCTAGCGTGTATTGTTTCTGAAGCATGTACTAAAATGTACTCTTGAACTTTTTTAAGAAATATTTTAAGTACTACTTGAGAAAACACTTGAAAATATCCTTCTGAATTTGTAAAACCTGAATAAATGTATGATTAAAATAACTGTTAAAGACAAGCCTTAGCAGGAGCAGTATTGAGGAGGCTAGTACAGTCTGTCCCTACTTGTTTAATGTGGGTAAGAATCTCCACTTTAAGAGGAGTAGTGACCATAATAAATTTACAGGTTTTGCACGTGGTGAGAACAAAGATTTAAAGACAGAACAATAGATAATTTAATAACATAAGTCTTTAGAAGTGGCTACACAGACTGCCAAGTCTCAAAACATTCTTTGGACAAACAACCCATGTCTAGACTTCTGCTCAGCTTCTTGCCCTTCAATATAGGCTTACTTTAAAGTGAGTAACATGTTTTCTCAACTTGAAAGAAATTAAATAAAGATAAGCTGATTTTTATGTTCTATGATACAAATGTGAAGGGAGATTATGGATATAATGTATATTACTGAAGAGTATGCATTTTTCCTTTTTTGTTTGTCATCTTTTTTGATGTTACACTTGCAACAGAGTAATTGGTCATCATTTCTTTGTAACTTTCAACTGATGAACTATACCATAACTTCAGTTGAAAAAGTTACATTGTTCTCATTATAAAAATTATTTGATAGGAAGACCAATATTCAGTTGAAGAAAAAGTATCACTATCTCCTCTGCTTTAAAGAAATGTGCCTGGTAGCTGCCTACCTATTGTATAAAGACTACTTTGAGGAATTGAAAAACATGTTAAGATCCTCTGAATTTTAAGATGGAGAGAACTATTTTGTGGGAGCATGTCTCAGCATTTCCATGTAGTCAAAATAAAAAAAAACTAATTCTGGGAGGTATTTCTGAAATTCTTTTGCAAGATAAGGGAAAAAAATAATTGTGTTTTGATGCATAATTGTCAAGATTTAAATAAAAAATTACATGTGGTATGTTTTGACTTTGGATCTCATTACATAGAATAAGCAATTATCCATGCATTTTTTTCTGGTCTCGAAGATTTACTTTTTTCTTTTCAAACTGGAATTGTAGGTATTACAATTAGTTCACGTACCACAGCTACCTGACAGGAACGACAGCTGCAGAGATAAAATTTATCTGATTAGTTTTCCATTTTTTGACTGCTTTACATGTATATTAGTACAATGTATTAGCTGATGGAGAAGAAAAGACAGTAGCTGAAAGCAAATCCTTATTCCTAATTTTTGCTTCCTATCGAGAGAGAAGGGCACTTTCCCAAAGTTACCATAAGCATTATGAGATGCAAATTACCAGAAGTATTTGGGCTGCTTATTTGAGTTCCTGAGGTTTTATTAGAAATACTAAAAAAAAAAAAAAAAAAAAAGGGCAGTTGTACTTTTATTTCTAGAATACTTCTGTCATTATTTTCCTGATATCAACCATCCTCAGTTAATGTTTTGAACTGATTTCCAAAGATTGTCTTTCATGAGAGAATACTTCATTGGAGCTGTGAGGCATATGCTCTTTGACTCACCTTCGTTATGATGTAGCTTGCTAGAGGAAGAGGTAGTTACTTTATGCTTGCTGTTCTTTCATACATCTGCTGCTGGCCACTGTTGAAGGAAAGGTACAGATTTAAAGGGGCATGTTGATAATGGCTGCTGCTTCATATTGTTTGATCAGCAGCAGCTTTTGCAAAGAGCTGCCTTTTTCTGCTAAGAGTTAAGCTTGTCATTTGAAAGAGAAGTTTATCAGCTCTTGCAGTTATGGGAAGCTTTTCCTTCTACCTGTTTTAGCTGTAGGCAACATCTGGCAAGCAACAATGTTTAATGTGGTACTTCAACCAAATGGTATGTATGAGTATCTAGCCATGATAAGAACGTGCTCTTGTTATCTCTGCAGCCGACATTTCCTCTTGGAGGTGGGACTGGACTTCAATCTTCTCTAAAAATTTTCAAACTTGTTTCTATCCTATGTGATCCATTCTAATGATGGTCTCCAATTAGCCATCCAGGAATAGCAAATTAAACATTTTTGAACTTCAATAAACCGTGCTACAAGTACTGCTATCCTTATTGCTCTATACAAAATAATTTCTCCATCTGCTCAAGGATGTCTCCTTCTCTTACAAGCATATGATAATTTGTTGGTAGAATGTTGCTTTTGCAGCCACTGTCACATTCCTGATTTTATGTAACAACAGTAGCTTGACAAAATGAAAGTACGCATCAAACGATAATTGCTATGCTCTGTCTCCTGTTTTCACAGCTATTATGTTCAAGAAAGAGACCCAAATTGTCCCTATTTAACCAAGGATAAATTAATCACTAAGTGTCACAGACTGAGTATACAGATTTTGTCTGTCGCTTGAGTTCATTAGTTCGTGTGGAACTGTTCTGAAAGTGCATTTTAAACTATTTCTTAATTTTTTTTTAATTTTTTTTTTTTAAAGTACTGATTGAAGTAAGCCCTGAAACATTTTCCTTCAAGACAATTTGTTTTTAGAAGTTAACCTTCTGGACTATTAATTAAGGGCCTTCAATATAGGTGCTTCATATTAATCAGTTAAAAGTTCATCTTCTTAATCAGTATGTGCAGAGCTGGTTTTCAGTCTTTTAAAGCTTTTGCTTCATTCTGGCCAGGTTCTTGACTTCAGAAGCATAGTCTGGGTAAGCTGTTGTAGTGTTAATCCTTATTTCTGTAAGACTTTCTTGCCCAGAACTTGGCTATTTTTCCTTTTACTGTTACAACGTGGTTCAAAAGTTTCAGTTCTACCACTTTCTATGGTCAGTCAGGAGCTAGGAAATGCACAAATCAGACACAATCCCCTTTCACTCACTGGCTGCTGAGATAGAATGAAAAATTACATTAAGGTCTACTGTTACCCCACTTAAAAGCTTTTATAACTTGTCAGAAGTTTGAGGTTTGCCCTGCAGTTGCTAACCTTTGCAGTAGACTACATTAGTGCCCATATGCAGCAAGCATTTACTATTTACATAGCTTTCAACAAGTATTTCCATAAGGGTGTATTTTGTTTTCTCCTCCAGACCACTGCCCCCCAGACATTTTCTTACCTAGGTTAATACTAAATTTCAATGGGACAAGTCTAAAACAGGAAGCCATCTTGTTTTTCAGGTGTGCTATTCAATTGAGTCTTAAACCAATGCAAGAGCGTGTTTCCAAGCATTGTGGTTAGATTTTACTAAATAAGTTCTCTTTGGGTTACACTCTACTTGAAGTGTTATTATTTGCATTAACACTTTATAAATATAAATAAGTAAAATTGCAAAATTTTGATTGACAGATTGGGTCTTCCCTCAATTCTTTTATTAGTAATAGAGCATATATATCCCTAAGCACAGAAACAGGTGGTTATCCTCAGAGGCAAGTCAAGGGAATCTAAAGTCCTTCAGAATAAAGAATGTACCATTGTCAAAAAAAATTCTGACTGCCTGTATTTGCTTCTGTTGACCACTTCTCATATGCTACCTCAATTTCAAGTCTGTTCTTGTTTGCTTCTTTGAGTGCCTTGTTTCCCAAAGTTTCTCCTAAACCCCTGAATTTCAGTTATGGGCTTTGACTTTGCTTCATTATCTGCTGTACTGTAAGTTCTGTATGCCAAGCATGGTCTTTTGGAGTAGAAGCTCGTGCTGTATATGACTTCGCTAAAGTGAACTCAGCCCTGGAGTAGCTAAAGGGTTTGTCTAAATGTTTGGCCTTATCCCTGGGAGGGTTAAGTATGTTGTATCTCCACCTTTAAAGGACAAATTAAATTCTTTTTGGGGTGGTTTTTTTTTTTCTTCCCCCTTCCTCACCTCCCCCCCCATTTGTCTTTAACAACTGCAGAAATGCTTTCAGATAGTTGCTGGCAAAGGAGGTTAATCCTCGAAGCTGCATGTATATCAGGACCTTTACAGCTATGGGAAGGTGTGTGATTGGCTTACTGTCTCCTTGCTTTTCCTCTGAGGAGAAATCTTTACATCTCTTGTTCTGAACAAGGTTTCAATTCGAGTGGAAGGAAATGTTAAATCTGAAAGGGCTGAAAGAGGGAGAGAAAAATTACAATGCGATAGAAAGCATGCAGCTAGGATAACTGTAAATCTAGTGGGTATCATTCACTCTTACAGCCTGGCATTATAGTACATGGCCATGAATGCTCTGTTTTCCCCCATGTTTTATGAGAAAAAATCATTAATTTGTGGTAAACTGAATATTATTGGTGCTTCCTTCAGAGTTCTTGATTTGATTTCTAAATTTTACATTGTTTTATATGTGATGTATTTACAAAGCATAAAGATTAACTTTTTCGATAGATTCTGCCAAATACAAAGCATTGGTTTACTTTTTTTTTTCCAAAATACTTTCATACTGTCATGTGAATGTTTTTTTAGGATCCTTGATTAGCAAGGGGATCTTAGCTACAGTAAAAGTTAGTAGTTGTTATCTAAATACTGTTTTTTATCTTCAGAGTAGGTATACTGTAAGTAACATAACAAGCATGCTCTTGACAGTATAGCATATAATTTCCAACAAATTCTTCCTTTCTAAGATGTTTCTTTTAGTATCTTTATTATTATTATTATTATTTTATTTATAAAGTGTTATGTCAACCTGAATATGTTTTAGAAAGGATTACAAAATATATGATACATGTTGAACATTAGCTGGGCAGCTTTAGGGACATAACGGTATTGTAGTCTCTGAGTTGTGGTGCATGTGAAAATGTGTTGTGGTTTCGCCCTAATATTTCCCAGACATTTCTTTAGCTTAAAAACCCCCACAGTGTGACAGAATTGGGAGTTCTTGCTCAGAAGAGGCAAAAATGAGGTACAGATGAAAACTTGTCATTTGATTTTAAAGCGTGTTTGCAGTGCTAAGGAGAGAATCTTTGGCTCCTATTCTACTATTTCATATTCGTGAACACCAAATTCACTGACATTTTATGTAGAGAAACCTGTTGAAAGGCAAAAGAAACTTGATGGAAAACCTTAAACTAAGAATTGTGTATTATTGATACTAAGAAAAAATATTTTCTTAAGTTTTATTTACTTAACTTATTCTGCTACTAATTCCAAGATTTTCAACAAACAATTTCATTCTCTGTTTAAAAAAAAAAAAAAAGTTTTGGTACCAAATAAAAATAGTACTATGTGATAGCTGTTTAACAGAGCAGGTTTTACCAGCTGAATATATTGCATCTAATTTATTGCCCTATTAGCTGAGAACAAAATTCTTCTGTGGTTGTTTTTTTCTAGTCAATACAGAATACTTTTGAGAGTAATTTAAAATAAATGTGTACAGCATTTAGTAGATTTATATATTGATTTATTCTTCTAAACATGACTTTGATTTTTTTTTCCTTAAACCACTTTAATATGCATAATGTTCAAATTTTAGTGCAAAAGTGGAATGTCTTTTTCTTTCTGCCTGGTTTCTCTAGAATTACTTTTAGCACAGTTGCACATATGCTCAATTTACTGTACCCTTTTCTTCAAAAAAATAACAACAGTTTTGTTACAAAGTAGGTGTCACAAAGAATTAAGTGCTCAAACCGTAATTTATCACAGCTTTTTCTGGTAGGATAAATCAACACCTTCTGGTCCTCTGATTTATCAGCCCTTTCATTGCAATGCTCATTTTTGTGAAGTGTTACTTAGTGATGTTATGTCAAAGGTAGACCTTGTTCTTACTGGTCCTTTACCCTCAAAGTCAGCTTTATAGTCTGGTGCAGCAAGCGGACCCCAATTACTGTGCTATGTTATGGTACCAGTTTACCTTGCATAGGCGGTCATATACTGTTTAATTTCTTAGATTAAGAGCTGCAAAGTCCTAAATGGGATTTCATCCTGTAATTTTGAGTTTAAACTAAAACTTTATTATGGATGTTACTAAATTATGCCAAGTATGGGAGGGATTTGATACATACATTCTTTGTCCCTTTTTTTGTGTGTGTTCATGTGCTTAAAACGTAGTTGCATGGTAACACACAATTACAATTTTTTAAGTTATGCTTGGCTTAAAACTTGGTTAAATTCAATCCTCCAGTGGTTCTTGACACAGCTGGGAATTCTGGGAGAGGTTTTGACTTCTGAATATGGACTGATGCATTTGAAAGTTTTCAAGTAAACTTTGAAATGGACTTGACAAGTGCTTGC
Organism: Nymphicus hollandicus; assembly: GCA_009823435.2. Taxonomy (NCBI): domain Eukaryota; kingdom Metazoa; phylum Chordata; class Aves; order Psittaciformes; family Cacatuidae; genus Nymphicus; species Nymphicus hollandicus. The sequence continues at coordinate 13,439 of WTXV02026595.1, read as the reverse complement.
GAAGAATTTAATACATGTTTAGTACGTCATCTTGCTCTGCTACCTGCATCGTAAAACCTGCAATTTGTTTTATTTTGTGGTAGTTGTTGTAAAACTGATATTGAGCCCAAACCTGTTTTTTCAACTTGTGTAACATGCCGATGGTGCATTTGTAATGTATTAAAGGAGTACTTATTTTGCTGTTGTTGTATGTCAATATGGAGCTAACTTATTCAGTGTTAAGAAGCGTTAATAAAATATTTTAGATTTTTTTTTAATACAACTCTGTTTTTTTCTGTAAAACAGATTGAATTTTAAATAACTTCTGTTTTTGTTAGAAACCTTGCAAAGGTCTCAAAATCAGCACAAGCCACAGTAAATTAGTGCAGCACTATAAAATACTGCTTCATTGAATTAAGGAGTTTTTGTTTAAGAAGACTTTTGGCCTTTCAAAATGGAATATGGTTCTCTTTCATATGTAATATGCTTTTTTCATATGCATGGATGGCTTCAGGTTTTTTTAAAAATATGCTTTCAGTTCTGGATGACGTTTAGCCTTTGACCCAGCCACTTTCTTACAATAAACAGTTTGTTGATGAGAGCAGCTGCTGGGAAGATTGCTTCCAGACTGTTCTGTTGTAGCTGAGTAAGAAAAGCAAAAGCCAGGATGCACCTTACAGCATTGCTCTGCTGTCCTTCTTGTTCCTCCACTCAGCTCTGGCTTGTTGAAGACATTGTGGTGGAGCCTTCTGAAGCTGGCCTTGTCCTGCAGCCACAAAGGCAATTACACAGGCGGGGACTGTAAATGGTGTACTTTGTCTAAATTGGGAAACAAAAACAAATGTGTTCTGCTTTGGGCACTATGCATTCACTTTTTTGTTTTGTTCTGGTTTTTATTGTTCCACCCTTTAAAGTTTTGGTTTTGTTTTTTTTTTAATATAACAATAAAGAAAAATGTGATTGCCTCATTTCCTGTATCTGTTTTGGATGACTGAATGACAGCACGTGCCTTCTAGCCATCTAATACCTAAACTTAACACTGTAATAAAACAGCAGAGAGATACTGATATAAAAAACTTAAAGACCATTTTTCCTTTTCATTGCTAGTTAATTTCTTTTTATCTTATTTTTATCCTTATTTTTTTTTTATCTACAGAAGGTAACATCTGATATATTTTTCATTAGTGGGTGAATTCTGATTTGGGCCCTTTAGTCTGTCTTTAGAATGGATGACTGAACATTGGATAAATCAATTTTCTGCCTACACCTACATAAGTGCTTTTTAAAGCTAAATTTATTTTTAGATTCAAATTCAGGCCAGAGATTTATGAGCAGTTGCTGGACATGTAGACTGGGAATGGGTTGAAATCTAAGATGCTTCATGTCCAAACAAATGTAACTGCAATGGAAAGGATAAGGATACCTTGCAACGCTTGGTTAAAAATCTTTCCCTTTTTTGGACTAGGTATTCCACATATCAGTTGACAAAATGGACCCACTTCTGTATGTGACTGTGTCTATTCCCCACACTGCTGAGATGATGCACTGTGTAATTCCTTATGTGATATAATACTTGTTTTTAAAAACACACTGAAGTGTGAAGACAAAAATAAGGACCTTGGTCTTTGGAACAATCTTTCAGAAATGATTAGTTTTTTCTGCCTCTCTTGAGAAAGTATACTGCAGACTAAATTAAATGCCCAAACCACTAGGGACTCCTAAAAATCCAGTTGGTTGTGAATTAAAAAAGTCACTAAACCTTGCCATCTTTCTAAATGTCCTTCCGTATTTTACACAATCAACTCATGTTTTGCACCATATCTGTGTTTAGGAAATACAAAAAGATTATTACTAAACTGAAACAGATTTGCTATTTATATAGTATTTTGAGAATGCATAGCAAGTGTCAGCCAAGTAACTACAGAAGTTCATGAGAACATGAAATGGGAGTGCACCTCGGTTGTGCTACAATAAAATCTTTATGGAGTTCTTTGGGGGATGGGGAAAGGAGGAAGTGGAGAACTGGGGATTTCTCTCCTTCCTAAGATTTTTATATTATGAACTGGAACACTAAGCATGAAAATAATGGCCCTCTGTGTGCTGAGTAGAGTAAGATATATGAATAGATTCTGCTCTGACTTAGCCTAGAAGAGTAGCCTCAGCTAAAATATGTCTTCCTATTAGTAAAATATGCAAAACAACAAGTAAAACATGAAATTATTGGAAGTAATCTGAAGATAAATTGCAATCAGCCAGTGGGGCTGTGGAGGGAAACTATCTAGCTTATTCAAGTTTTTGAACAAGGTCTGAACTTTCAAATTCATTACAAGTAGTTAATATTAAGTGTCTTTGATATGCTTTCTGAAAATAAATTTAAATACTTCATATATTTCCAATCAGATTTTAAATGTGTTGTAAATAGCCTCTGTGTTTAACAGTTCTGTTTATTTTTTTACAAAACCCATTTTCAAGCTTGCACTTATTTTAGTCTAAAAGGGCAACTATTCAGCACTGCAGGGATTGATGAGTAGTTTGATAATGTTATTACATATTAATGACATCTGAACAGTATTGAAACAATGATTATGACTAATGAAATCTCTTAACCTGGTTGTCTGGTTAGAGATGCTGTCTGTGACACACAAACACAAATATATCTGCTGCCTACAGCCTTCATAAGTCCTGCTGAACTAGTAGAGTATGGCCACTACAACTTAATTGCCAGTATTGTTTTTCCTTGGAGGGAAAAGCAACCTTTCTTGCATCTTTGTGAGTGTTTCTATGGAGAAGGTTACAGCAGGCCTATGAGGTTGTCTTCTTTCCCCACCTAATCTATCCAGGTTTTGAGTTCTTCAGTCTCTTCCTAAAGAGAAGGGCATTGTACTGGGTGTCATTGTCCCTCCCCCTTACCTCTTGTAAAAGAAAATAATAGCTTTTTAATGAATGACTGTGGTACTAAATTAAGTATTTATAAAATGTTTTACAAAATTTCAGGAAAAATTAACGTATGTGTGCGAGGGTTTGAAAGTAATAAGGGTAGTATGTAACCTCACTTTTTTTCTGCATCTTCTTTATATTTACAGTAAGGTTTTTTTGGTGTACTTTAATATTTATTGAATTTTCATCGTGTTTCTATATTGACTTAAGTATGAACGTGATTTTAAAATGGGGCTATAGTTGTGTTATGAAAATGTCATCTGCTTCAGATCTCCAAGTATTGCATTATTACAGGAAGTAAAAACACAGGCAGCATCAAAAAAGCATTTTGTGTGCCTCATTAGTCAGAAATGTCTGCCAAAACCTTGCCCTCTTGTGCTGATAGCTGACTTTTCCTGTTGCTGGCCTCCTAAGTCACTGGCATTTGGGGCTGGAGTTGCCACTGTGGATGTGTTTTTTGCTGGCACCAGCCTACTGCTTACTACCACGTTGGACTTCAATTTGTTTCTGTTGGATTCAAGAGATGCTATGGAAGCTCTCCAGTGGCTAATTTCACACCTTTAAACTTGTAGGGCTGTTGAGCAAAGCTGTGTAATACAAGGAGGATGTATTTTTTGTGTATATGTATATACATGAGTGTATTTTTATATTCTAAAGTTGAAATCAGATTCAAAATGTTATACACTCTTTATTAAAATGTGATTTTCTATCAGTACTATTCTAGAGTTCATAGGAAATAGATATATTTGAGATCATTCTTAAGCGGAATAATACTCATTTGAAAACAGCCAATTCAGAAAAAAAGCAGGTTACCCATATTGAAGGTGTGATGTCTATAAATGTCTTTGGTTATGCTCCAGATGGGCTGTTCATGTGCTTCTGTAAAAATCTGGTACAGTATGCCTGTGTAATCTTCACTTTTTTTGCAGTTTATAAACATATAGCGGTACATCAGTACATCAACTGCTAATATAAGAATCAGTGCATCAATTGCATACTTTTTCAAAGTACAGTGAAGCAAAACCAGAGGTATTTAGTTGGAAATGATTACATTTTAGGCAAAGGAATGAGAAAAATTGTTAAATCGTGTTCTAGCTATGTATCCAGAAAGTGAATACTTGGCCTCACTTAATAAGCAACAACTAAAACAGAGTATTATATTATAGTCACAATATTGAGTCATCAGGTAGAGCATCAGTAGTTAAAATTCTCATTTTTCCTTCCAAGAAAGGAGAGGTGTCTGATGTATAATATTTGTTTGGCTTATGGAATTGTATTTTTAGCTTTCATTTAGTTTTGCCTCCACATTTTTAATAGAAACCAAATGAATTTAGGCTATGACTGATCCTTCTCTTACAAAGAATTCTGTTAATACAGAGCTGAAGACCTATTGTCATAGAGTTTGATAGGAAAGATTAGCTCCCAAATATGCCCAATGAGAGAGATAGATACTTGCATATATCTCTGTATGTGTATGAGCATATATATAAAAATAAAAAAATGTATTCAAATTCTTTCTGTATAAATAGAATGTAAGAATAAAGTCTTGGAATTGGGCTTATTTTGAACCATTATAACTGAAAGTTCCTGTGCTTTGGCGTAAGTCTCATAGGTTGATAGAGCCCAGGTGCAAATAAAATCTTCTCCATCAGGAGCTGTAATTTTCTGTTATTTTATACTACAACAGAGAAGGGTCTGTACGCAGCTGGTTTTTGTCTCTTATGTCTCCCTCTATTCTCCTTTTTGTTCAATCTCAACCGCTAAGTAAGCATTAGGAAAAAGTGAAACTAATGATTATGAAAATAAAAAGAATTTTAAACAGCAAAAGAAAACTTCTGTTACATAGCAGTTCCTTCACACACCTGACAAAACTCTTAAAATCATAGAAAGCAGATGTTAAATCATAAAAAAATTACAGCTTTTACTCGTCCTTCTTTATGTTACAATTACCGTTTAAGCTTTAGTTCTGCAATTTGCAATGTCAGACCTCTAAACTGTGATACAGTAACCCCTAATAAACCTTTGTGCTGATCAGTGGGGAATATTTAGAAAGTATGTTACTGATAATATGTGTAATACAGATTTTAGTATGATTATATGTGTAAGTAGCTACAGATACCGTTGTCGGTACGTGAATATGTAAATGCTATAGCTTTTTTGATTGCATACTTATTTAAAGCTTCTACCTGCATGTTTTAGGATTTTAATAATGGTCAGGGAAAACAGTGGCCAGGAGTTTGGGTATTCCCTTATCTTGTATTAGGTGCCTTGCTCGCCACACTTGGTCTGGTCCCAGAGGTGTGGAAGGCCAGACGGTTCCTGAACCAATACTTTTCATTTAAATGGCCACCAGAGGTTGCTGCAGAACGGCAGACACAACTGGGGATAGGTTTTGTGTTCAAAACTGAATCCTGAACTTCTCAACAAATCACACAGTTCAGGTTCTGACGTGATCATATTCCTTTTAAATGGAGTTGAAGCAGAGGTTAACACTGACTTCTTACATAGTTTCTTTCATGATACCAAAATGTACTTCTCTGTGTGCCAGTATAATTGTGGGTACCAAAATGCATTGGTTCAGCATCAGTGTTTCTGTAACTTTGTGTGAAGGAGGTTCTTACAGTGAAAATTATTTTTTCTAGTATGTACTTGGACAGCACTTGTAACTTTGCTTTGTTAAAAATGTAAACACATATATTTTAAGGAATTTTTTAAAATCAAATGCTGTTCTTGATTATGTATTACTCATGTTTATATTTTGATCAGCTCAATAAATGTGTATATTATGGAAAAAAATAGCTTCATAATTATACACATGTAGCAATTCTTAAATGGTTCAGTATGTGTTAGAAACAAGAAAATTAAATTAAGAGGTAAACCTAAAAACTATGGGGAAAATCCTACCTAAAAGAACATACTAAAGAGGATAAATGGTAGGAATTGTGTGGCATATTTGTAATAATGTAACATCACATAAATATTTGCTATTTCAGGCTTTTCAGAAGGTATACTGTGGCAAAAGTACACCAGACTTTCTTACACATAATGTCGAGTACTTTCATGTTTGTTTAGAATGTAATAATACTTTAAGCACCTTTATTTTTTAACTTAATGTCTTTCTCTTTAATTCTGTAAATCTGTCCTTATGTGAGTTAAAATTGTGGTTTTTTGTCTAGGGCTTGCATGCTTAATTATGCTAAGTGAATTTCTGTGTTTGGGAAGCAATAAGAAAATGCACTTTTTAATTAAGTGCAGTTTTTCCATATACTGCCTGACAAGAATGAAAGCTATAGTTTTAAAAAATATCAGTTACATCTAATAAACTACTGTTGTGTGTGTAAAACAAGGATAGTGTGTAACAAATTTAGCAGCAGTCCGTCAAAGCTGTGATATTACACTAAGTGAAGATACAAGTGCTTTATCCAGACCAAGTCAACAAAATGCTCATAAAACCTTTAATGCCACATCATCATTTACAATGCACATGCAAAAAAACCAAGAAAAAGGGAGAAAATATTTAAAGTATTTTTTATACAAGAAGTTAGATGGAAAGAGTTCAGATGGAGCTTAAAAAAAAAAAAAAAAAAAGACATGAGAAATAATTTCTCTGTAACTAAAATTTAGCTACTGAGTCACTCTTAGATTGTCCTGGGGCTTAAAAGCCAGTGCCTGACTGCGTTTGGAAAGAGACTATTGCTTTCTTCATGTTGTGCTCTGCTACCCATACTACAGGGCTACAAACCAGTAAGTCTGCTGACGTTCAGCATACAAAGAACATTACACAAGAAGCAGTGTCCATGTGAAACTTGAGAATGTGCAGTTTCTGAGGATGGAAAATCTATAGAAAGGTGTTAGGAGCAGGACCACTTTTCTCACTCCTTCTTAAGGTATAACAATGGGATTTGGAAAATTGGAGTAATTCCTTGGATAGATAATTTATAGGAAGTTTGCTCTTAATTGTGGTTCGTGGGTTTTAAAGAGTTGGGCTGGAGCTCAGAGACATCTTGTTCAAGGCGAGGGCAAGAGAGCTTAGTCCTGTCTTCAGCACTCAGGGAACACTCATATTCTGGTTCCCAGATATGGCAGTAATGGGAAGGAGGGGCATATGTTTGGTTAGATGTTTTCTATTTAAAAGTCAAATATCTTCCTCTTAAAAATTTGAGGGCAAGCATCACTAGTACATTTTTTTTTCAGTAGAATAGAAACCACAATTTTTATGGTTTCATGTATCATATAAAAGACTACTTTGAGTCTAGGCGAGCTCTCAGAAATTTAAGCTACATGCTTAGGAATAAGAAGTGCCAGCATCTGTGTTTGTGAACTGTTAACTTATGGTTTCTGAAGACATGGCAAGCATCTCACATCAAAATTCTCAAAATAGATATCTCCAGAAAGAGTTCTATGAATGTGTAGCAGTTGTTTCAGGGTGTCACCAGACAGGTAACATTCCTAGTAATTAATCTCTTCATTTCACTTTCACAAAAGTGTATTTTGAAACAACCTAAAGTAAAAGACAGAAAAATCAAAGTTTTGGTATGTAGATATATAAAATTATATATGTATGTGCATTTATATTTCACATTTAAAATCTTTTGCACAGAAATGCGTGCTAGCTATGCCATTGACAGGACAACAGAGCATACATACAACTGCATTTCATAAATGATAGAATTTTCTTAGTTGTATGCATTCTTGAGTTACATTCTTCTTTTAGCTGGCTAATTAACACCTACTTTTTGTCTATAATTAAGGTAATAGTAGTGACACTCCATTACCTGAGGATATGAGCCCTTTTAGCAAGTATTCTGCGAGAAATAAGTAAAAGTTTTTCTTAATTGCTGCTTTATCCTTGAAATTGAGTCTTAGCGATGGACTAAAGGATTCCCATCAAAGGAGCGTACTCTCAAGTCTAGGATGACAGTACCAAGTAGTCAGGCTAGGCTGGACTAGAACAAGCAGAAAAAGTTGATCTTTGAAGAGGAAATTGAATTAATTTTCTTATTTTGAAGTAGAAGATTATGGCTTGAATAAAAATGTTCTTGGAAGAATGTTTGCGTCTTCACATGTGGTGGTCTTTATTTTTTTTCCTTGCCTACAGGAAATCCATCTTGCTTTTCTGAAATGGCTCGAGGGAAATGTAGATGCTGAAGGATTAAGAGCATCCAGCAAGGTGTCTCTTAAATTTGTTTCATCATGTGAATCAAAAATGGAGATAACACCATCTCTCATGCCAGTCATCACTGAGACAGGAAGCTTCTCATCTGAACATTTCAGCCTGAAGGCATATCAACAGAATCTTCAAACAAAGAAGCTTGGAAAGATTCTTCTATTTAGTGAAATTACCACAACAACACAGAATCTTCTAGATGGGTAAGAAAGTGATTTAGAGCTTACCGAATGAGCTTTCTGATCTGGAATTCACAATTAGAGTCACACACGATGTTCAGAATGAAAGTTTTTTCTCTTTTTTTATTTGCTGTCTAAAAGCTAGGCAAAGTAAAAAACCCAAAAAGGCAACACAAAAATACCCGCAAAAAAACCCAACCAAACAAAGATTATTATCTTCTAGATAGGACACAAAATATCTGTGCTTATCTTTGTGTTCACAGAGTATTGATTGATAATATTAAGCCATAAAGGGTGGGAAAATCTGTGTGTGACAACTTTTTCTTGGTACTGTAGTTTAATCATAATTTCTCTGGCAAAGCATGAACATCACTGTAGGAAAGGTCAAGGTATTAAATACACATATTTAGGAGTTTCTATGCATTTTCTAGTACAGGTTATTTGCTAATCTGGTTATTTGCTAAGCTAGTTATTTGGCAAAAGTAATATAAAGTAGATTGTGGCCTTAATTTTAATGTTACTGTTTTCTCTTATTCCTTTTACTGAATATTTCACTAAAATGCTCTTTCGTGGTTTGTTTGGATTTTTTTAAACATTGATTAGGGTTATGCTAGGCATTCTTTCATCATCACATAGATGACCCTTGTGTGAATGAGTTCTGGGGTACCTTTGAGAAGGTTGTTCATTAGGTTTTTGAATGGGATTAAGTGGTATGAAAATCACAGTTACTAAATCTTAGGTTGGAGTCTATGTACAAAGACTATACTGTTATGTTTCGTGAAATAGTCTTATGGAAGTTGTTGCTCTTCAGGACAGGTTATTCTATGTGTGTTTCTACCTGTAGCTATAACTTTTCTTGGCATCTACTTTTGAGTATCACTGTTAATTTATCTGCAGAAATTGCAGATTAGTTTTACTGTTGAAAATAACTTTGGGAATTTGTTTTGGATTTTTTTTTTAATCAACATCATCAGTTAAATCATCTTGAATGTTATTGTAACTGATCAATTAACCAGCAATAACAGATTTAGTTCTCAGCTAGAGAGCCTAAATTGTGAGAATGATAAAAGTCACAGAAGATGCCTTCTTGCACGTAATAAAGGTGATCTGGTTTAGAATATATACACACAAAATCTGTGAATGAGGATGCATTATAACAGTATTAAATCAATTCACAATCTTGCAGTTGACACTATGAAAGAATTCATCAATTTTAATTTGTGCTAAAACATTGCAATTTAGAGACGGTTGGAATTAAAACAAAAGTCTTTTAATTGCAAACTGTTCTCTGTGAGTGCATATGGCCTTATGTACACGCACATTATAAAAATGTTGCTGTCTAATTTTGCCATTTCCCTTCCTCCAAATCTACATTCTCATCCTGCAGCTGATTTTGCAATAGCTTTTGAACACAGAGAAACATGCTTGTTGAATAAGATGCCACGAAGAAAAGAGTTATTTTATAGAAGCATTTGTAGCATTTTCTTCCTAATTTTTAATATTCGCAGCTTGTTCAGGCCAATGGAGTGAAAGTAGAAGTACTGTGAAGAAACCAATGAAGTGATAACTTAATAGGTCAAGACCTTTCTTCTCAGATGGTTGTTTTTGGTGGTGGTTCTCAGTAACATATTCATACATCTCAGTAGGATGAAGTATATAATTCAGGGTTTTGTGAATTTATTTAGATGTCACAGGCTAAATAGAATCATGTCTGGCCAATTTATATGTGATTATATTATCAAGAAAGGCAAGGGAGCTAAGAGAAGTGGTCTTGTTTTTTCAGTGACTGTGGAACCTTTACTCTCTTATGTTTAAAGTTTTGTACCAGCAGACTGGTCCGTACTCAGGTTGCTTTTTTACATTGAGGTAGTCCAAATGTAATGAAGCGTTTGCAGGTGTAGGTCTTCGAGATTTTTCCCATCATGGTGCAGTTTGAGTAGTCAGTTTTCAGGTAAAATGGCTCTAAGTAGTTTATACTGGGAAGATGATCCTAGTCAGATTATAATTTGAACAATTAAATCTGTTTTACAGAATGACTTCTGTTTTAATAAGTTAAAATATTTGTCATATTATGGTTGATGTTATTGTAAATACTTTGTTGTCATGGACAATAGGATCATGTAGTCCACGTGACTTGCAATTCAGCAAAGAAAGACTTAACATCTGATAACATTTCATAAATCACTACAAATTAATGTAAATACTATTAGGTGATTTTTATTGAAGAAAGAAGTTCTCAGGTTTTTAAGATACTTCCAAATGAACCAATATGAATTTGTTAGGTTATGTGTATGAGACTTTTTTCTAATTGACAACTCTGAGTGAAAGGAGACCCTATCTCCAGTAAAAAGATTTTCTTTGCTTGGACAAAAAATAGGTACCTACTGATTAGTCTTGATTCCTAGAAAAAAATGCAATATCATGTTTATGTAATCATGTACTACAATAAGCACTTGTTACCTGATAGACTCTCTCAGGGTCTCTGAAATTTTACCAAGGTTGTGATGATTGAAAATATGATACAGACACCTCAAGTACTTAATTAGTGTGATTAATAGTAAATTTAGTTAGTAAACTGTTTAGTATATTATAAATAAATCTAGCATTTAGCTTTCATTACTTTAGATTTTCTTATACCTTTCCCACCAACTGGATGTCAAACTTTTGTCTCTCTTCCTTTCCACTTCCCCAAACATACCACCCCAAAAATTAAGACGTGGAAGGAGAAAGTGGGCTGGAACTAATTTAATGGCTGAGCAACCTCACAGTAGAGAAACAGCCGGAGCCTAATAGGGGTCTTTGTCTGCATTTCCACCCTGGCTGGTAACGTGCCAGTCAAAAGTCAAGCAAAAGAAACAGGTGGAAACTATTAGACCTGTCATAAAGTTTGAAAAATTGATTCTGGAGGCTAAGTGAATAGATTGAACTTGACAGTGTTGTCCTAAAGATTCTAAGGGAAAATTCTGTAGTTTAATTTGGGATCCCTTGATTGTTCATTAGCTCTCCAGATGGCAGGTCTTGGTGGTTTGCGTATTAACATACACACTGTATTATCACTGGTGTACATTTATGTGTTGTAAGGTAACAGACACAGTGTGAATTCACCTGTAGGTATCTAAAATTAGATGGCACTAGTCTAATTGCAAAATAAAGATTTATTTAAATGTCATATAGTTTTAAATTATTAATATTGCTTTTATGGTTTCATGTTAAAAGCTCTATTTGAATCTTTTGAGGTTATTTTTTAAAGCATTTCCAATTTTGTTTCTTAAATTAAAATTTAAAACTTAAAATACCAAAGATTAGAAGCTCCCTTAGTTTTTCCTCTAAAAGGAAATTCATTCTGTAAGTTTAATTTCAGAAACTTTATCTCTGAATATTTTTATCCTAATGCCACCTGATCAGGTTAAGCTTGACAGAAACAGTACCACTTTCTGTTACTCTTTCTCCTCTCCTCAAAGTATACCTGGGATTGCATGATTTAAGATAAAACTGTTATTTTTGAGGATGCATCTGGGATAGTGATACAGTGTTACACTGTAGAGACATTCTGATTAGATTCACAAGATTTGAGATTGATAAAGAAACAGTTCTACCACACTCCAAGTGGCTGGAATGATTTCACAAGTATTTAATGAAGAAATAAATTATTAGGTATACATTTCAGTTTTACTTTTACCAATGTTTTATAACTTGTTTTAACATTTTAGTTGGCAGATTTGATTTATACATAAGTAAGCCAGCATGTTATACATTCTATATGAAATGCCACTGTGGATCTGTTTTCCCCAGTATTTAGAAAGCACGAAGTGCTGTTGTTAGGAAGAGTTTGACACAGAACCAGTGAATTTTAGTGGAAATGAAATGTGGGATGAAGTTGCTTTCATATTTGCTGAATAGGATATTTAAGTAAAATGTCAGCTTAGAATAAACAACATCCAAACAGTTAAAAGCTTTGAAAAATACAATCTTTTACGTCACTGGTGCCCTTTTAGAGTTTTTTATGCTTTTCTAGATTCGTATTGTTGAATTTTTAAAAATTGTACTACAGCTCTAATTTTGGAAAGTGAGCATTAGGACTCATTTTATTTTAAAAACTCTTTTAGTTGTATTTAGTTTAGTTGTATTCAAATGTGTATGCTACTAATACATGTACGAGGTAGTGAAAAGTAAAGAGTAGTGTATAGTTGAAGGAGATTGGAATGGCACTTCAGAGGCACAAGCAAACAAGTTGAGATTGACAAACTGTATTTTGTATTAGTGATTTATTATTTTTTTTTCAAATCCTTGTGATGTTTTACTCTATGTAAACACAAGGGCCTCATGTTTAGTCATTCCATGCACCTCAGTGATCTCCCTTATTCTCTATTTAAACAATATTTAAGAAAAACCAAATTAAAATCAGGTAAGTTGTGGGGAGTGGGTTAAAATGTCATTTGAAGACAGAAACTTGGCATTAACATAGCCTTCGCAAAATATGCCATAGTGTCACACTACTTGTTTTCATTCCATCATCAGGCATACATGTTTAAAGCCTCCCCTCTCAGATTCTGGCCTCAGAATTCCACAAGGACTGTAACTCCAAGCTAGAATTATTCTTCTTACAGCTATTGGCTCAACTTGATCAACCATTTTCTTAAAAGCTATGAAAATTTTTTACTACTTTTAATATTATTTTAGCTAGCCATGTCTCATAATCTAGGCTCAGGTGGGTGGACGAAGCTGTTTTGCTGTAATAGCCAAACCAACTGCAAGTTGTGTCACTGGCCTTGTGGTTTTCTCTCTTGAAGATGCATAGGTTGTTGAAGTACAAAATCTTCAGAGTAATATTTTTCTTTTAGCATGGCGAAACTATTCTAGTACATAGCGAAACTATCCTAGTACATGGCAAAACTATCCTAGTACATGGCAAAACTATCCCACTACATTAATAGTCTGATAGGATTAAATATTATCACCAACATTAACAGTTTGTAAAAATTACCCCCCTATGCCCTTGTTCCACAAGAATGTGCGTTGGAGAGCTGGAAAATACCATGGTGGGCAAGACCGATGCCTTTCTCTCAGGAAAAAAGCATTGCTGTTGGATATTTTTAAAATGTGTGCTGATAAATCAGTCAGTTGCATTTAAATGGTGTTTGCATTATAAATTACATAAATATAATTTATATAATCTT
>WTXV02026594.1:0-33164 GCA_009823435.2 Nymphicus hollandicus | reverse complement strand
GAAATTTTAATCAGTTATCTCAAGATAAGCATTTCTATTTGAATACATATATTTACTTTTTATAAATACAAATATGTAATGCATTTATATAAATACAGCAATATTAAAATAAATTGATACAAAGTTATGCGCTTGCATACATTTACATTTCTATAATACACTTATAGCTATTTTTTATTCTAGACTCAATTTGGACTGCAATAGAATATAAATAGTAACTGGTGGGAGTAGTAAAACAGCCAAGCTTCTCATTTTGGCCCTTGCATCCCTGACCACGTGCTGCTGCACTGTGTTGAGAAGGTCTGGCCCCTCACAAGAGTATAGCTGCAGCATATCGCATGTGTCTCTTTCCATTGCTGAGGGTATGCCAGGTCCTGTCCACTCATTCTCTTTAAGATCTGAAACCTCTGTTTTAGTTGCAATGTAAATTTGGCTTTGCTTTCTTACTGAAGCATCATATGTATTTTAGCCCTGTGAAACAATAATGCAGGATCATGTCACCAAACACTTACTCTGCAAATAAAACTAGAGCAAAACTTATCTCCTGCTTTGGGAAATTGAAACCATGGATTTTGTACACCCACATCTGAAATCCTGATTCATTTCTTGCTCTGAGTAAAAAAGCTACCTTACACAGCCAGCTGGGTCCCACAAAAATGTAGAAATGAGCTGACTGTATACAGGTGTTTACTGTTTAGTTTTACCTGAAGGGTAGAATAACATGGCTTTAGAACATACATATAACACATAGTTCTGATAAAGATCTGTCAAATGGCACCTCCCTGAAGACCAGCTGCTGAGGAGCAGGGTACTTCAGTGTGTGCGTATGGGAAGGGATTAGAGGAGGTGATTGGAGGATGGCTTTGAAATCTCTGTCTAAATTGTCTGAGGACTTATTCTTGTTTGACATGCATTTATTATCATTACCAAAGCCTTCCTGTTTCTGAGACCCCGTGCTCTCAAGTCCCAGATCTAAATGTCATTGTCTTACCCTCTTGCCAAACTTCAGACACTAATATATAGCTAAGCCGCATTTAAGACAGTAATTTTCTTGTAAGCTATCTGTAGCTTACTGAGAAAGTACAATAGTCTTTGCTACACTTGTAGTAAAGAAAATAAAAATGCATTAAGAAGGTGTCAGGGGAGAGAACATATCACTGCTTTTGGGAAGCACAATTAAACAGGTTTTCCACTCTCCTGCTTCAGTGTGGCAGATGTGAAATGTAAAACTGGTAAAAAAGCAGATTTTCTACCTTAGGCAGTGCTTTGAAACCTGAGCAGGTGAAAGAGTCAATGGGACGCAGCTAAAATAATAGAACAAGGTGCAAGAAGTGGAAGGATTTGCAGTATCAACTTTTAGCTGTTCTTAAGGACCATGTAAGTACAATTTTGAGATAAACAAACAAACAAATATACCCTCAAATATGAAATTTACAGGGCACTGACAAGAAACACTCATTAGCATATGGAAATGAGAATTTTGCAGATACATGGGAACAACAGCAGCAGTAAATGGGATTATTAAATGGATTGTTTATCCACCACCTCATCTCCTGTTGACCTTCCTCAATGTTTTTAGATGGCTTGCTAAAGCAATAAATTAGAGTTCTGTATGCTCCGAATGATAGAAAACATCTCTTTGACTTCCCAATCTTAAGACTTAAGGATATTATTTAGTATATGCAATAGCATTCAGATACTATTATTTGTCAATCATAAGTAAAATATTTGACTCCTCACAGGTAACTCTCCAGATTTTATGCTTATTACAGACTTTAATCTGTTTTGCAGGGTAGGCAGGACAAATTTTGCTTTGCATTAGCTTCCTAAATCCTCAATTTATTTTTTTTCCATTTGATTAATTTTTCTCATACATTTTTACAGATTTTTCTAAGAAACAGTTACTGCAAGTTATTACAAGCTATTTTATTGTCTTCCTTACCATTCTGCTAGAATAGCTGAATAATTTTATTGCTTTACCTCCTGTTTATATTAGTAAGCTCTCTTTCCTCTGAGATAATATTGTTTCCATACCTACTTTCTAAGTCTATATTTTATATTTTTAAAAACCCCAGAATTTACACATACCAAGAATATTTTCAGAATGCAGTAAGCAAGCAGTCTAGAGCAATGAGGGAAAATGTCAAAATGTGACAGAATCTTAAAAATAGTTTATCATTTAGAAAGAAAGAGAAGCAACCTAACCTACAGCAACCTCAACAAGGCACTCACCTTGCTGTATGTTATATTTAAGAAACACCAATGAGAAAAGCACACTGGAAAAATCCCTGTCAGAATGCAAAGCCAGACCAAAACTTTCAGTGATACCTACAGGGAAAGCCAATAAAAGAGGCATTACTGGGGCAGAGAGAGTCTAAGTTTGATAAACTGAAAATTTGAGATGATTATGTCACTTTGCTTCTAGGTGCTACTATGATTGTGTGGTAATAAAACCTAGATGATTTAAAACAACTTTTTATGCATATCAGAATCCTTACCTACCTCCCAATATGCTTAAATATAGCATAAAAATACCTACTTATAGAGTGTGTCTACTCAAATACATGATGAAATTGGGTTTGTTTTCTTATTTCTGCAAGAATCTTAAGAGACTATTTAAAAGAAGTAGCAAGATAATTTACTCCATTCTAATTAATTAAAATTTTGTGATTTTAAACATTATGCCTATATATATACACACACATAAAATTTATTATGATTAAGCAATTTGAAAACCTCATTTTGCCAATTGTAGCCACGATCCTTGGGATCTACACAGATGAGTCCAGACATTTGGTACCATATTTGAAGAATTATTATATTAAACAAGGAAACTAAATAAAACTGAATCTTATCATAGCAAGCTTACATTTTGCCTCCAGTAAAACGGGACATCAGAACTGTAAAGAACTGTTCCCCAGTAACATCAGAACTGTAAAGAAAATTAACATTTCTCCCATCATATGAACTTTGAAGCTTTTTCCTGAATATATCATTATTGGTTAATTATGACTGTATTGCTTTTATAGACTGAAGTGTACAGAAAAGTTTTTCATTACTGTTATTCCATGTATTTAATGAATTCCCATCTACTGGAAACCATAGCTTTTGAGTTTTATAGGTCTACTATACTTTGGTAAATTACTGTCAAATATCTAATCTTCTGAAAAGCACAAACAGCCTGTACTATATATATATATAAAATTATCATAACAAAACTTCTGTTTGCCAGTTGACCTATGATGCAGGCTTACAAGATTCATTGGTAAGTCTTTTAATACAGTAAATAAAAAAATAAAAATAAAAGAAAAATATCAGCAATGTAAATTTATTGTAGCTTGAAAAAATATGTAAATTATAGCCTACTAAGTTATCTAGAAAGACTGCTATGTATAAATATGTAATTTAACAATAAATGTATGTAATAATGATATGCAATAATAAGGGGAAGTGCTGTCTCTATGACCCTGTACCTTTTTTATCTTCAGTCAATTCCTTATGCACATCTCCTTAGTGCATTCAAAACCTCTTGTTGGCTACCAAGCATTCACACTACTTTCTGATTCGGAGTGGCCCAACTTCTAGCCTGTGACCCACAATCAGCTTATGAAACTTCAGCTTCTAACCCATATATTGTTTCAACTTTCAAGGGATGTATATACCTGCACATGGTATATACATTATACCCTGCACATGGCAGGGTATAATTACCCATTGCTCAGGTGGAGCCTAAAAACTACTTTTTGAGCAGCCTCCTTTCCTGAGGAGGCTTGGGTTACATGAGCCATCACTCCATACATATGAGAAGAAATGATGGTAAAGATAGTCAACATGTGTTTCCGAATGTGTTCCTAAATATGTTCATACTAGTTGTAGTTCCTAGTAGTTCATACTAGGTGCTGTTCCTAAAAATGCCACCTAGCTGTTTTTCCTAGCTGTAGGTAATTACTGATGAATAACATCAACTTCTATAACCCAAAATGCACAGTATGCCTTGTAAGATACAAATAGTTGTTTATTCAGTCCCGCATATCTTTATGTTTCTAGTGCAAGGAGGGCTAAATTCTGATGCTGCTGAAGTCAAACAGCTGCTTTACTTTTGCTTCAGCAGGCCCAGTTGTTAGGCTCCCGTTAGGCTCCCTATTTCCCTTAGGAGTGCCACTGCATTCTTGCCGGAAGGAAAGCATGTATTTTTCAGCTTAACTTTGAGACAAAGTTTCAGAAAGAACATGCATTCACCCACACCCACACTGCAAACACCCTCCCAAAACTAGTGTATATTAAGCATGATGGTGGTGTCGTTTATTTCTGTATAATGACCAATATTTTAAAGAGGTAGAAAAATGGAATGACTGTAAAAATGGAATTATAATAATGACAGGGGAATGGAAGTAAAAAATTGATGACTAGTCAGTAATGTATTTGGGTGTGGTGAGAAGATATTCAACTACCATTTATTTCAAGGTTAAATTATCAAATGTTTAAATATGTTACCAACTGACTCAACAGCATTATGGATGAATAGACACTATATGATCAGAATATATTATATCCTTACAGAGGGAGCTCAGGAGGAATGATGCTGATAAACATGCCCAGATTAAGAAGAGTGACAAAAAGACTAAATATAAAGGTTTACGACAAAGTAAAAGTGAATTTTTCTAAATATATTATTGATAGAAGGCCATACTGGATCTGTCAGCACAAAAGATTGTGTAAAATTAATGATTTCAGGTTCTTCTTGTTCTGACAAAGCATCTGACTAAATTACAGCACCAAGCAAGTATTTCAGGACAGAAATCAGGCCTCAGAACAGCTTAAATTGTCCTGCAACACTTGGTGTGATTCTTCTCACTCTTCCCCCACTCTTTCACTCATTCCCAGGGAGTTTCAGAGAAGGCTGTGCAAGGTTTTTTCAGTTGACTATAGGGAGCTTCCATACACTTGGGCTTTCATTCAATCCAAGCTTCCCTGAATGGCACCTCATGCTGCAAAGGCTCAAAAGCGGCAGAATCAGCTTCTAAATTTTCTTGTTTTGAGACAGGCATTTTGGTGCTGGAGCAGGTCCAGAGACGGGTAACAAAGCTGGTTGGGGGTCTAGAGCAAAAATCTTGTAAGGAACAGCTGAGAGAACTGGGGTTGCTTAGTCTGAGAAGAGAAGGCCATCTACAACTGCCTGAAAGAAGGTTGTAGTGAGGTGGGGGTTGGTCTCTTCTGCCAAGCAGCAAACGATAGGACAAGAGGTAATGGCCTCAAGTTGCGCCAGGGGAGGTTTCGATTGGATATTAGGGAAAATTTCTTCCCTGAAAGGGTCCTCAAGCCCTGGAACAGGCTTCCCATGTTTGAGTCACCTTGCCTGGAGGTATTTAAAATAAGTGTATATGTCGCAGTTAGGGATGTGGTTTAGTGGTGAATTTGTCAGTGTTAGGTTAACAATTGGGCTTGATAAGCTTTTCCAACCTAAATGATTCTGTGATTCTATATTCTGTGATTTTCAGTGATTATGGTAATGAGGAAGGGAAATAGGGTGGCATCTTACAAACAGTGTAAAGTTATAATATATTTCTACCCTGGAAGAACAAGCTTAGCATAACCCTTGTCCCTAAGTAGTAATCTGTCCTGCTCATGTAAAACTGAGGGCAGTAAAATTTGAATTCTTCTGATGAAGAGAACTGAGATTAACATTGGAACTCACCTCTAATTGTATCTGAGAAGAGGGAAAGTCACATGAAAACTCCAGAGGGAATGTGATAGCCTTTAAATGAACACATTTTAAATAGAAGCTATTAGGTCTTTCATTCCTTTGAAGGCAGAAAAAAGAATAGCTTCAGACTGGTACCATACAAATCTCATGCAGCTTATCTGATGTTCACTAACCACTGCAGGGCTGCTGCTATTCTAAAGGCCAAAGGAAATTGTGATAGTGAGAAGCAAAAGAAAGTGGAAAACACTGGTCGTGGGCAGCACATCTATGTCTGTTCAGAATATGGAAGAATCCTGAATTGAATAAGATTAAAATATGAAGTCACTTGTATGACTAGTTGTGGTGATATATTTTGTGAGGAACAATGAGAATTTGCTTTTAGGCATAAAAAAATAAAAATAAAGAAAAGGCATAAATTCTACCCAAAAAATTTTGATGAGCAGAGGTGTCTACATTTCTGTCTTTTAAAAAGCAAATTACAGACTCCTCAGAACTTCAAAGAGCTGGGGTAAATGTAAGAAGACATCTATTTGGGTTCCCCAGAAAAGAGGTAATAGACTTATTGATGCACTCACTTTTATTATTGCTGTGTGACATAAATTCAGAGTGACAAAATTTCTTTACTTAGTTTCTGGTATCTTATGCTGTGGCAGCGTTCTGCATGCCTATCTTTTGGGTTTTTTTGGGGGGAAACATCTAGCAAGAGAAACTGTTTCTGCACATGTTACAGTGGAGAAAGTTCCATGCATAGCATGTTATTTTGCTTAATATAAATTGTGGTTTACTAGACCTTTATTGGCCTTTTTTATTTCATTGCGTTTGAGATTTTAGCATTGTATTAGAATCAGTTCTTGCAACATGCTTGCCTGTTTCTACAAATACAAGTGTAATGGATGAAATGAGTCAGCAGAAAGTCCACTGTACTTGGTTATCATGCCCCTATAAGCAGCAAATACAGATGTCTAGACAACAAATACAAGAAACAGTACACAAGAACTCACACAGGAGTTCAGAAATTTAGAGATTTCCTTGAAAAAAAATTGCATCCAGACTACTCAGTTTAACAGCATTTAAAGTCCAGCTGCTCCCATCTGTGCAGTGATCTAACTCCTTTCTGAACACATACAATGCTGGTTCCACACTAACCTCTGGCAGTAAGTTGCACACATCAGTTGTGCTTTTTGTTTATTTAAATATCCTTCATAACCATTGCTTTGGTGCCTACCGGGGACATTTTTTCTCCTGGTATGAAGTTATAGATAAGTGCTACTGACTTAGTGTCTCCTCAACACTGAATATATATTTTTAAAATTCGCGTTATGGAGATAATTATTTTTGTTTCAACATTGAAAACTCTTGCTCTCAGAGCACTGTGCAGCCCTTCAGAGATTTCAATTAAAAAATACAAAATAAAATACTCTCTTCAGAGAAACCCTCAGATTGTTGGGCATGCTAGAAAGACCCCATAGCTAGAAGAAATAATGGAAAATAACAAATTTATTCTGCTCATCCCCAGCAGATATTCATATACATTCAGACTGCTGAGAGACAGTGTTTCAGTTATACATGACGGTGTCTGAAGATGACTATGATAACTAGCGCGGTTCAGGGGTACACGAACATCGCCTGTAGATGGCACTGCTCCCTCACTAGTGCCCTTTCCAAGTGAGCCGTGATTCTGTTTGTACTGAAGATAACTATTTTTTTTTCTCCTAGGGACATGTTTACTTTGTGCATCCTGAGCCACAATCGGAAAAAAATGAGCTCTCCTTCAATGCGATATTAGAAATGAAAATCCCATTAGCTCTTAAAAGATCGGTATGAGCCATTTGGTATGGAATTCCTTAGTTTCTATTAAAAATAAAAAATAATAATAAAAAAAAGAAAAGGTTTGCAGGAGCTCATGTAAAGAACTTACAGACCTTGCAGTAACATAGAAACTTGAGTGTTTCTTTAAGAAAGATTAAAATAATCTTCCAATCGATGAGCAAACAGATGAATTAATGAAGGAATACATTTACACACACACACAAAAGAAGAAAAGTAAACAGATGTGTCCTACTTCAAGCAGCAGCTTATGTTTGATCAGGCTTTCACTGGAGATACAAAGCTAGCAAGTAAATTGGACAAAGAAGGGTTTTATTCTCTGTTCTCTGCAGTGTGGCACCTCAGTAAACAATGATGGGTAAAATTTAACCCCAAACTGTAGCAAGGGAAGCTGCATACTGTAGTAATTTGGTGGTTGCATGCTCTCCTTTTATTTATCATAAGCAAAGATAGCAGTAACGCTTGCAGCTAACATTTCATAATGTTTTCAAGACTGAAGTTAGATAAAGAGGTGGTTTGCCTAAGTTACAGCATCTCCAATTGTTTCTTTGAAAAGTCCTATTGTCTCTGTTGTTTAGACAGTGGATTTCAGTTTTCACTGAGGACTAATCTTGAGGATATAAAGGTGGCCATTACTCCTGCTTGATTATTTACACTGCTCTGACCAGCTTATAAAATCTTTCAAAACCTGTGTTCTTACATGCTTAGCAAAACTCTTTAGAGACTTGCTGTAAAAATCTTGCAGCATTCAGTTTGCACTAGCCTGATGTAGAGTTGAGCGTGTGCACTAGATCAGGCTCTGCAGGTCATCTTTCTTGAGCATAGTTCAAAAACCAGGACTGAAGCTTGCCACTGCAATTACTCCTAACCCTGCACAGACAAAACTGCATAACTGCTTTGAGTGAACATGCATGGGGCAGGATACCAGTAAGAGATTTCTATATCACAGCCAGATCTCTAGAGGCTGATGTGAATAGTCACATTTAAGGACTCCTAATAAGGCAGTGACAGATACCTCATTTTATACAGAGACATAACTGGACAAATATGTGCTCCTATTGGTCCCCATACACACAGTGCTCAGTACTGAGGCTGTAGCCACTTTACCATGCTGCTTATTATGGGGAGTTTGCCACATCCAGGCAAATTCATCACTATTTCTACTCCTTCAGGTACGCAAAAAAAGAATGGGAACCCCAAATTCTTGACTCCTTACAATTCTTTCATATCTAGTAAATTGTAAACTGCTGACAAATTAGGGGGCATGTCTCCTGTTGAAGACAGAAACTCTAATGGTTATTTTGCCCAGACCTTAGCTAGTCACAACTATAATTGAAGTTAGCTAGCAGAACAAAGCTGCAAACAGATTGAATTTAAGATATTCCTAAGGAGTGGTTGAATATTTCCATCCTTTGCTTTTTCTTCTCATACTTCTGTTGCCAGTTTTCTGTTCTCGGCTTGAGATCCTTTTTGCTTGTGTTTGCTTTATGATGGCTGCCATTTCCCCTCTCCCTGCTCCCCACCACGAACAAACAAGCTTGCCTTTTTCTCTAATGTTCCTATTTGAATTATCCCTGCTTAAATTCACCAGGCTGATAGAAGTGTTATTTTGCTATCTACCCCAACTTGAGTCTTGCTGATTTAAAATAAATATGCTAAAATGAGTCTTAAATGACGATTCTTTTCTCTGTTGTCTCTACAGAATTCACTGCTCTAAATGTGTTACATTGGGAAGAGAAAAATATATTATCCAGTGCTTGAGGCACTCTTGGAAAAAGACGGTGCCCCATGCGTATAATAGCGAGATACTAATTCAAACAAAAATGCCTGTTACACTTATGAAAGCATTCTCTAGGCTTTCCCCTTTGAAAAACTGTCCTAGCCTCACCCACCCCACCTTGTTTCCCTCTGGCTCATTCTAATCCAACACCTCTGAAGTTTCCTTGACCCTTCCTTACTGTTATCTATTGACTTTTTCTTTTCATGTCTGTATATGGCAGATGAAGAGTTTTCTTTATACCTCTGAGAGGCTTTTATATAGCCACTCCTGTGGTTTTGAACAGCATTTACCTTTGGGTTAAATGGCTTTTAAGTGGATTATTTAGAAACAAGAAAACAACAAACCAATTTATACGATGTTACAAACCAAGCTTTTTAAGCAAAAAGAAAAATATTTAGCAGGCCTGGAAGTTAGGCACTTCAGATAATGAAAGCTGATTGACAATTACTGTTGTCTTTTAAAGGGAACAGTTTGACTGAAGTATTGGAAATAACTGTTGTATCAGCTAATATTATAAGGAAGAGAAAAGCTGAATTTATGCACTGAAAAAAGTAAGCACTAGTTGCCTTTTAAGATGAGTAGGTTTTAATACCAAGCAAACGAAAGTTGACAGAGGACTTGACTATGACATGAATACACTGTTTTGTCAATGGTGTATTTAGGGTTGGCTTTTTCAAGGTATGTTTTTTCAAGCATATAATAAAATGGTAGTAGGGCTGGTCAGCAGAGTAGGACTAGGGGGAAAAGAATTGCAAAGTGGCCATTCCTCACTGAGTGCTCTGCTGTGGTCGAGGTCCTGCAAAGACAAGCTGACTTCTGCTATGACTGTGAGAAAGTTTGGGGTATAGTATAGTAAGTGTGGCTGTGAAGAAGCATAACTCCTCTTGAAGTACCAGTTGTTCTTTCCATCTCTCCTACCCCAACTCTGGCTGCAGCAGGTGCAGCAAACCTGGTTCTCCAGGATCTATTCAGGTCTGACGCTTCCAGAAAGGAAAAAGGTTTTCTTCCAGTCCCTCTCTAAGAGCACCCTCTTAGCTCTGCCTTGTCCTCTGGCTTCTGTCCCTGTGACAAAGGAGCCCTGGCTTGGCTCTGCCACCTCGCAGAATCAAATCACCAATTCAACTTGAATCTGGATTTATATCTTTGCAACTGCTGTGAATGCATTACTTCCTATATAGAAATAGATTAACAGAACTAGCAAATCAAAAGCTGTCAAATAACATAGGGAAAATTACTGGCATTTTTGTTGACATGAATTGTTCTGTGTTAAAGTCCAGAGCTTTCTGTAGAATGGGGTTTGGGTCCTTCTCATATCAGCCACCACTGTGATGATGTGAACATAACTGTCAAGCGCTGAGATACTATAATGCAGATAGCTATAGAAAATTCTGTGAAGAAATGAATAATGCTTTATTTTTATAACAGGTATTTAATAACATGCAGTAAAAAAGACACAAGGACACTGTTAAACACTGAACATAAATATATAATGCACATACAAATGCACACACAGCACACATAAATAAATACATAAATACATCTGTAAAATAGTTGATTCAGTAAAAAAAACATCAATTGTTGTTAGGGAATTTGGGTTCCTGTGGAAAAAAAAATAGTGTGCAACAGACAAATAAAGATAACTTTATCTGCAACATCCACAATAAGCAGTAGGCAAATTAAAAACATATATGGTACCCAATTCTTAGTCATGAACAATGATTTTTTTGATTTTTAGTTTCTTGAGTTGAAACTTTCATTTTACAAAAAGAAACAATAAAGAAAAATAATAATCTGGCTCCTTCAGTCTGTGTCTTTTTTTCAGGGACCTAGGCCCTCTGAGCTGACAGAGTTTTGGATAGAAAAGCTATCCCTTCTTCAGCAGAGCAACACTCAACTAGGGGTAAGATGCTTTACAGTGGGTTTCGCAGTTATCAGCTGATAGCAGAGAAACCTAAAAGTGGAATTCTGTTTTCTGTTCCAAGCTCTGGGCATATGTTCTGCTGGGTATGTGTTTCTCTGCCTATTTTCCTATAGCATCATCACCTCTCCCCTTCCTTCTTCAAAATCTCCCTCCCCCAGTCCTGTATCCTGAGATGCCTCAGCCTCCTCTTCCAAGCAGTGCTCACCTTCCCTCTGCAGCCATGGGCTTCCCAGAGTCACACACCCGCTGGGACCCTTCCTTGATCCAGCCTTGGACTGCTCCCATGAGACCATTCTGTCTTTGATTTTGCCATGGTACTTGTCAGGCAAGGGAAGATTTAGGGTGAGAAAGTGCAGGATTTTAAATCACTCACAAAGTTTGAGAGAGACAGACAAGAATGTGAGTTTTCAACATTTAATTCTATTACCCGAAGTCTGTTTTACAATCCCTGCAGGAAAGATGTCCTCAAATCCTCATAGCCTTTTGCTGCAAGCTGCTTCCCTTCCTGTAGAGTTGGTGCACTCACTGTCTCCTCATCCATGGGGGTTGAAAGGGGACTAAGTTATTTTCAGCTGAACAACCACAGTAATTCTTCATATTTTCAAAAGCTTATGTTAGTCCAGATGTCAGCATATTTTCAGGAGAAGGCTTATACAAATCACAAAAGCCACTCCTGATATTGCCAAATATGAAACTACAGCATAACCACAACATTTTAAACAAAATATTTCTGTATTTTTAAGAATTGATAAATAAAGCATTTACCCTTGCTGGAAATATACAGAATTTAGAAAGAATGTTACAAGAACCTGAGAAAAGGCGTTAATCTAGACAACACTGTACAAGTTTAACAGTAGAAGTTTCCACCTCCCCTACGTTTGTTAAATGGTCATATATTGTTATCTTTACTTGCCTATCCTTTAACATTTTCTTTGGATTTGAAAGACATATTTCTAAGCATAGCCCTAAAGCTACTGCTGCTGTCCAATAGGAAAAAGAGGACAGCTTTATAGGCAAAGAACTGGAAAAGTGCACAAAAAATTAAGTTTTTGAAGGTCCCACAGATATAAAATGAAGGGTATCCTTTAATCTATCCAGTCTGTGTTTGCCAAACCAAAAATATTCTTCTATTTACAGCTTACGCTATTATTCTAAAATAAAGGCCCCCACTGATAAAGGACAGAAAAGACAAGCCATTAAAACTGAGCTTACTATCCACAGTTAGATGTTAGGCACGCAGTCCCTTCAGGCTCCTTTTGAAATTCTAATTCTAACTTGCAAGCTTTTAACAGGAGTCACTCTAGTATTTATTTGTATTTACTTACTTGGTTTTATTGTCTGCTACTTCTTGCATTCACAGGAGTAGAGGAAGCAAAGATAAACTTAGACTGACTTGTATTGCAAAATAAACAATAGACAGCTTTCAAGTGCAAAAGGGTATTTTCATGTATGCCTATATAAAATCTGCCTAAAAATGAAAATGCGTATTTTCTCAGAAGAATATGTCTATCTTCAGAATGCTGTCACAATTTTAGACATTCTGCTTGTAGTTATGTCCTCAATATCTTAGGTTTTACAGTCTTCCATATTTCAAAATATCTTGCTTTCCTATCTTAAATTGCAGTATGAAAGCCAACTGTACAGAAAGCCAACTAAGAGGGCAATTTTGCAAAATTATTACAAATTGAATTACAAATTGGACAAGACTGTAGGATTTAAGCTACTTGATTTCTGTATTTATCTACCTGACTTTTTGTATGCTCCACTAAGTAATATCTGAGTTCCAAGAAAAGCAAAGCATTTCTATCATTTATTCAGTCAATTACACAATGTCCAGTATTGTGATATTGTCCTTTGTAGTTGTGTTTCTGTGTTATCTGCAAATTACTTTCTTTGCTGTGCCTTTAATAAATCCAGTACCAATAAAGACACATAACTGTTTCTCTGAGACAGGCTGAGGCTGAGAAATATGCAAAGCATGATTAACCAGCCAAGTGAAAGAAACTACCCAGCTGACAAAAGTAATCATTGGCCCAAATGACCTTTGATGTCTCAGTGCTTTTGGCCAGAGGGTTTGGCAACTGCATGAGGAAGAATGCTAAAATAATCTACAAATAATGCATGTATTAACATTCTGAAGGTAGACTATTTTCACTGCAGGAACAGTGTGTTTTAAAAGAAGCCAGTTCAATTGTTATAAAGACTGATAGATTTAGTATTCTGGTGAAAGAAAAAAGAATTGGCACCTTAGTTTTTAATAATATATTATTCATTCCTGCAGTAAAAAAGAAGCACCTAGTCTTTTTAGCATAGACAATGTATTTTCAGGCTCTGACACAATGTTAAGCCTATGTGATGGTAAATCCTACCATATGGCAGTCAACTATAAGAGTGACACTTTTTTAATAATGATAAACCAGTTTTGACTGAACTGAAATACCACATACTTACAGAAATAAGAAAATTGAAAGGCAGGAGCTTTCAAAATTTGCATAGTCAAGACAGTGATCATTAGCCTCTGTGGTTAATGACAGAAAAAAGCATTTCTGGACGGTGTTTTGATATATCTGTCTTAGACACATATTTGAGAATGGACTGAACAGATTTTTGGCAGTGCTTCTTTTCATCTCCACTGCTAAGGAGAGACTAGATAGCTCACCGAGACTTGCTTCCTGACTTTGTAGGAGTTACGTTTGGTGAAATGAATCACCCTCAAGTACATTGGTGCAGTGATCTGTAGTGTATACGTGCATCTATACACATATTGTATATAATTAGTGTATTGAAACAGTATTGCACAAGGCCCTTTACAATAGGGTCATGACTCAGTTGGATCTCTTGTCACCACAATACAAAGGAACAAAACAAAATTACGTAGTATGTTGAGGAGGTAATGTTTTGCCAGAACATCTTAAGGAGTTTGTGAGAATAGTGCTGGGAAACTGCTGGAGAATCCTAGTGGCTGCTATTGCCTATTCAGTTATGCTCATCCACAAAGTTTTACTCAAAACTGCATGTGCCACTAAAGCTTGCTTTATTGGAGGAAGCATGGTGAGTAGCAAGGTTATCATTCCAGTGATCAAAAAAGAACCAGCTCGTACAGCTGAACTAGTCACTTGGATGAAAAGATCCTGCTTGCCTATAGAACCATACTTGACTATTTCAATTTCATCTTGACACACATTCAGTGCTTGGCTATCACCTTCTCTCAGTATTAGTCATATATTTCTTAATAAGATATTCTACTCAGTAATTTACTTAGCATGCAGTCCAACTATCATCATATGATTGACTGGTCATGAATGTGCCATGTCATGCTGAATGACACACTTTGGTTATTCCCTGGTCTGCACATCCCCCTTTGATTCCTATTCTTTCTGCGGCTGAAAAAAGACATTACAGGTGTCCTTATAGGATTGGTACAAACTCTATAGTTTGCTGTGGTCAGTGCCTTTCCTACTCTGTCACTCACCTATGAGCAGTTAACCATATACATGACTTAAATTCTTTTCCACCCAATGTGTAAGTCTCATCTCCTTTCTGTCAGGTCTCTGTGAAATCACAGTTGAGAAAGTAAAGTGTCCTGGACCGTTGTGAGTCTGTGTAGTTCACCCACCATACTAAATGAGAGTCTTGACTTTTATATCACTACTGGTCTTTGCCTTCTAATCTGCATTGTGTAATAGAGTGACAGCCTAATCTGCAAGTATTGAAAGATGGGAAAATGTTAACTTTCATGACAAGTGAGATAAAAAGTGCATCTGGACTGTAAGATTTGGACTGTAAGAAACCAACAGGTGGCTACTGTTAGTACTCCAGCACTTTCTCCTGTACAAAACTGGTCCAGGAATGCATGCACCTAAGTGTACATATAAAGATATATACAAAATTCAACAGAGTTAAGCTCGTATTTCTTAGGAATTGCTGACTTACAAAGTGAAGCTCAGCCTCATCCTTCCCTGGCACGTCTTAGAAACCTTTCTACTAAAATGTAGTCCAAACACCTAAATCAAGCCTTACTGAGGCAAATAGCAAACTCTGAGAGAAGACATTCATGCTGTATTTTTACTTTAAAGCCTATAACTTTGTAAAAGGTGCTGAAGGACTTTATCATTGCAATGCCTCCATTTGAGAGTCCACTGCTACAATTATATATTTCCTGTGTCATCTTTGTTTTATCTTCCATGAGAATATACATAAAGTCTCAAGGCCAGGAGGTCCTGAAGATATGCCAGGAAATGGTGCCCATTAGCATGCAGCAAAGAGCAACAGCCCTTTTACTCGCTTTGCTGCAGAAGTCACAACTCTTTAAGACTGACAATGTAAATGTCGTGTTAGAGATTTGCTAATAAACACAACATATATTGTTGCTAAGCTGCAGAGTAGACCGTCAGGTATGAAAATCAGATGATATGACTTGTGGATGCTTGAATAAATAATTACTTGAGAAATTTTGTCTTATTTTAATATAACTAAGTAACATTTTGTTTAAGGAGGATTTTAAATAGGAAATTAGAGAAATTAAAAATGCAGGGCACCAGCTATTGCTGTTGAACACAAACATCTCTATTTCTTTGTAAGCTGACTTTTTTTTCATAAATTACGCCTCTGATTTGCTACCAGGAATGACATAGTGTCCTCCTTGGTATTTAGATAAAGTTTATATGGAGGTGGTCTTCTCAAAACTATAACATTTTTATCAGTACTTTTGAAACTTGTGGAGTAGCTGACAGATAAGCACTGTTAAGCTAGCAAAGCTATTTTCTCCCAGTTTGTGTTGTCTTAGAACCAGGTCCCTTTTATGCTGCCCAGTTGTCTGTGTTCCTTTTTCCTTTTTAGAAAATACCTGAAATTCTTTAAATATTGAGGGTCGGAGAAAGGCCAGTTTTTCACTTTGCTTGTGCTTCTGAATGCCTAGGACTAATTCCTTCCCTAAACAGACTGAACCACCCCAACCTGCTGCTCAGATTACTAAGATTCTGCAAAACATTTGATGTTTTGCTGGTTAACCAGAGCAATACCTTAGACATTCTTCCTAATATACCTACTGGATACTTTTATCTACCCTTTGAAGCAAGTGAAAGAGCAAAAGGATAATTAGGATATAAAGAATTCCACTATGCCAGTGTTATTCCAGACAGCAATGTCTAATGAATAAGAACACAAAGGCATGCAGCAGCTGTCAGTTGAATGCATGCCACAGTGCAGAGCAGTTCTATAAATGCTTCTGAAAGATTTATAGACTTCTATTTCTATTCTGGTATTCTGTGAGCGTATTTTATTGGGAGGATAATGTAGGGGAGATGGGATAAGGGTAGAAGAAAATGAGATCCCAAATTAGATCACAGAATAAGATGAGGGGTAGAACTGCTCACGAGTTATCATAGGTTCATAATAGAGCTACTGTCTATATAAAAATAAAAATTTGATTGAATTATAGCTTGCCTTGGCTAAGTACACATTCGGTAATTAATGCATGATTGGAAGTGTTGCTCAGGGCTTTGTTACACTCAGGAAGTTGTTGACCTGTTGTTCTGGAAGTCTGTGTAGCTGGGATACACATACGTGTTGCAGTATGCACTCTCAAAAATGAGAACAAGTGTCTGTGCACGAAGCCATGGCTGCAGGATGATTAAGGCAGTGACTATGACTGGAGCATATGGCTATGGAAGATATATTTGCTTCTTTTGAATTTTGTTTCTTCTCAATTCTGTCTGGCATTCCTCATCAAGTTTCCATGCTTAGCTTTGTCAGTCTTCATTTCCCTAGTAAGGCTGCCGGAATTAGAGAAATTTAATTTCTCTAATTCAGCTCTGGAAATCCCTCTTTAAAATTTGCTAAATCAGAGCTCAACTAAACCACTTTCTTCTGTACCCCATCTTTTTCATGACTATCACTGAAACAGTAGTTTAGGAAAGGTTACCAGGAGTTATCTAGTTTATCTTTCTGCACTAGGGCAGGATTTGCTCTCAGTATTAAACCTGTGCATGTCTTATCTACTTTACTCTGCAACATTCCTAATGGTGGTCCCCCAATTACCCCTTGGCAAATCTTTCAATTGTCTAATTGTCCTTGCTTTTAGCATTTTTGTTCCTTATGTCTAACCTAAATTAATTTTCTTTCTTTGAGTTTCAGCCCATTACTCCTTATTATATTACTCTTAATCACTTAAAGTAATTCCTCCCATATTTTATATTACTTCTCTTGAGTAGTTAGACACAATTACCATATCTGCTCTTTGCCATTTTTCTTTCAGCTGTACAGGTTACATACCTTTCCTGTCACTTCATAGATCGTGCCTGCTAAACTATTTATTGGTTTTTGCTACCTTTCTTGTCATTTTGCCTATTATATTCCTGTCTTTTTATAGTGAGGAAGCCCACCATACACAGCTAAGATAAAACCTGTTAAATAAAGGAAAACATGGAGTCTCATTTTGTAGCAGTCTCATTTTAAGGAAGAGTTTTGAAGGTTTAACAAGGTATTACGTACCTAATTAGTCACTTTTACAATTACTGAACCACTGTATTCTATGTGTTAGCATAATTAACTTATGTAAATTAATCTAATAAGTAGTCTGAATAATCAACCTTCTTTTAAAGAAAATATATCTTTTAAAACAAAGGTTTTGTTTGGTGTCCTGGCAGAATCATTAAAAAACTTATTTAATCTCATGAAAATTGCTGGATTTGTAATAATTCTGAGTTAGCCAGAAAGTCTTGTAAAAACCAGAAATTTCTGAATGAAGAAGGCTGTAGATGACATTCAACAGAAAGAGAGCAAATTCACCGGTGACAAAAGGCAGTTGATACAAGTAGAGATAACTGCACCTACAGCAGTGAAGAAGCAGCCCTCGTTTACGTCAAGAGTGCCTTTCATGCTGCTTCAATTTGAATAAGAATCATATGTCAGAGAAGTCTTTATTAAAAAATAAGTGTTATATAAAAGTAAAGCATTGATAATATAATTTTGTATGACCTTACTTTGCCCTTGGGCATGCAATTTCAGAAAGCCACTTGATATTTCAAAACTGGTAGCTGTCTTTTAAAACCACACCAGAAATCTAGCTAAGGTGTCTGAGCAGCAGCAGCTTAGGTGGGGCCCATAGCAGCATAAAAATGTTCTGGAGACTGGGCAATTATCTCTAATGCTTCTCCAGCACTTGCAAATAATCATAGAATCATAGGATCATAGAAAGGTTTGGGTTGGAAGTGACCTTAAAGATCATCTAGTTCCACTCCCCATGCCACAGGCAGGGACACCTTCCACTAGACCAGGTTGCTCAAAGCCCCTCCCAGCCTGGCTTGAACACTGCCAGGGATGGGGCAGCCACAACTTCTCTGGGCAAAACCAGAGTGATTGGTTTGATCAGGTAAGCTGAATCAGGAGCCCTTTTACTGAAGCATTTATGACCTAAATATAAGAAAAAGGACAATGCTCAGGATGATATTTGGAGAAACTGCTGGTTACATCTACCTTGTTAACCCAGGTTCTGGTGTATGCTAGATAACATCTCAATGACATAACAGGCAGGAAAGACAGCTGGGTGCACATCTCTAACACTTTCAAGCTTGGCTTCTACTGCAAGAAAGGATCCATGATATACTCACATTATCCTGGTGCTCAAGCATAACAGAGCTCAGCCAGAGCAGGAGATTTGACCTGTTATCTAGGAGAGTTCAGAAAGGCCACTGTGCGTTGCAAATTGTGTAATTCTCAGTGAAGTTTGTAAAAGAGAGTTTAGGAATTGCTTTTTATTGTGTTCAAAGAACAAGAATGATAAGTAGAATGAATTACAGCTTTACCCCAAACTGTTGCTTCTAGCGACAGGCTCCAGAACGCTTCATTGCATGGCTTTGATCAGAAGAATGACTGTTTAAAGAAACAAAACTAGCAAGACATACTAAAGCCAGACTGAGTTTCATGAATCTGTATTTTTATAAAAAGTTTATGTTGTCATAAAAATCTTCGTGATAAAAGTGACTTTTGTTTGGGGTATTGTTTTCTTTTTATTTTAAGAGCTAATGCACATGGAGACTCCCGCATTGTCTTTCTTCCAGTAGAGTCATGCCTTAAACCACACTGCTTAAATTGGCATCTCTTACAGAGCAGTGCAATTACATGGTTAGTCCTGCAGCTCAAAGAATTTGTGCATCCTCATTAGAAAATAAATTGTAGCTTTATTGTCAGGACCATTTAATACTGCATTAGTTACACAGCCCAACCCTTAGAAGGTGCCAACTCTATGTGACAATATCAGATTTCTTAATTGAAATCTAGACTATAGTATTTACAAATGCTATGCATGGCATTACAGCACACTAACCATTTAACTCCTGATTAAGCAGTTCATTCAGGAGACGTGTTTGGCTGCTCACTGGAGATGGCCTGACCTGAAGCATATGCTATGTGGACGAGGGGGACAGGATGAGAATGTGTGGGTGGGATACCAGACTGAATTTTTCCTAAACTGAGGTCCTTAGAAAAGCAGGGAGATCATTTAATCTAATTTAATGGCAGTGTACCATACTGGCAGCTTGCAGTCGTTTCAGAAAACACAGTTGATAGAAATGAAAAATCAGCAAATCTTATTGTCCACTTGAAAGCAACTATAATTCAGACAGAACTCAGCAAAAGGATTGCTGTTATTTAGGATCTGGGGGAGAGCTGCTCGTAATGCAGAGCTGAGCTATACAGGCTGTTATTCCTTAATAGCTGATGCATTTCACACCTGACAAGATCCAGATTTACTTTCAAAAACAGATAATTTGATCTACAACCATCAGTCTGACTCTCCTTGCACATATACCATTAAAGAAATATTGTATTTCATCATGCCCATTGGAAAATCATCTGATTTGACTTAGAAATTTAGGTCACATTAATGCCCTAAGAGTATGCCATTTGCCTGATAGTCAAAGTGAGCATTCACAATTACTCTGAAAGAGAAACGCTTAAAAAGAAGGACAAGAGTTCCAGTATTTAGCAAATAGCATAAGTGGAATTTTAATCCACAGAAAAGTCAGATTTCAGTAGGGCCACTGAAATGTGAAATATGGCTACAACAGAGTTTCAGCGCAGTGTTGAGAAAAAAAAATCTCTACATATGCTTCTATAATTAAGATAGCATATATCATGAAGATATTAACTCATATTAAGATAGCATATATATAGCTTGGAAGAGTCTGAAGGAAAAATCCATACTGGAACGGATCTGAACATGGTGTATTTCACCATGAAATGGTGACAATAATTAGCTTCCCCTCTGTTAAAAATATCTCATTTGGATAACTGCTTCATAAACTCGATACATGAGAAAATTTTTAATAAATTTCAAGATTAATGTAAATAATTTTACATGAGAAAACAGTGTTTTGGATTAATAAAAACAAAAGAAGCAGGTTTTGTCAGATAATGTTCTCAAAAACTTCTCTAATTATTACTATTAATTCCTTCTATCATTGTGATCTGGCAGCATATTTAACAGTGTTACATTGTTTAATTTCTATGGCATTGGCCCGTGTGTATTTTAAACATATCAAGTATATTTCCAAAATTTTGTTTAGTAATGATTTTAAAATTAATTTTAAATTAATTTGATCGTGATGCAATTTTTCCATAATTTGTCCTATTTGGAAATGCCACCTCAACTTAATTGGTGTTTGGATATTTGAGAATTTAGGATGATGCTGTCTTTTCAGTGCTATCAGTAAAACCACACTGGATTTAGTTTCTTCCATATTTTTATGTGTATGTTTATTTACCTTGTAGTCAACTGCTGTAATTCTAAGAAGTATCTAAATTTGAGTTTAAAATAATCCTTGCTGAAAGCCTTGGGTTGGTAAATGCCTTTTATATAAATAACAACAGCTTCAATTATTTTTTCATTGGAAAAGAACTAGTAATACACTGGAACTGTGATAGTGATAATGCAAATTGAACAGATAGAATTGGATGAAAATGGCATAAAATCCTGCTTAATTTTTTTTTTTTTTTCAACATGCAAAATGCTTAATTGTCTGTCCTTTAAATTAAAACAATGAAGAGGATTTTGTAGGAGATAATAAATTTTAGTCATACTTAATATGAAATAAGACATGGCAAAGTAACTCAGTTGTTACTGAGGATAACTTTGTAGGAAAGTCCTCCATGGTACTCTCCTTCAGGAATACAGATAGGGTACAAAAGAAGCAGTTTGTATTCTTGCAAAGTTTGTTGATATTTCCACAATAAATGTTAATGTGTTCATCAGTCTCAGAATGAAGTATCTCTTGTTTTCTTTTTCATGTTCTACATGAAAACATTAATAAACAAAATCATATTTAGAGAGTAAACTCTTTCAGAATGATTGTCATGATTGTGTTCTCATTTGTGCCTTTATAACAGCAAATTTATAAATCCAAATATTCCAGTGTGCATTATTCTCAGCTTATATTACAGAAGAAAAATTAAAAAGATCATTTACAGTTTTTCTTTTTCATAATGCATTAAGTAGAAGCCTTAATGATCTATTCCATGGTAACATCTGGAAGACTCAGTTAGATAAAATGCTGCTTTGTTAGGTCCCCTACAAGCATAAGGTTGGAAAAAGTCCAACTCCAAAGGAACTCTCACTCTCAGAAATGCTCAAAGAAGGAAAAATAATTCACTTTTTGTAGCTGCAGACACAAATCACAGAAAGGTGATGTGACTTGCCCAGGGATATACATGCAACCTCTGGCAGAGCTGGGATTTATACTTTCATCTCACTGCTCAGTGCCTTAATCAGAAAAACCTTTATTCCTCTTGCAGCCTGAAAGTTACCCAGCTTGGCCACAAAACATTTCTGAATTTGAGGAAACAGTATTGTCCAGCCTTTCTGAGCCGTTGTGCTCCTTGCAATCTGTCTGCACGAGTTCCCAGTCTCAAAATCTCCCTAGCTGAATTGGGCAGAATTTAAATTTGAGGGTCGATTTGCAGGATTTGCAATACACATTATTAAGGACTTAGGGGCTTTAGCACAACTGTGAGAGTGTATTTACAGCTGCCATCATGTGCATTAGCTGTAGGCACTGAGATCTCTCAAACATGAAATTAAAAAACTGACCGAGTTTGTTTTAAAAGCATTATACTCACTTGTATAGCTCTTACCCTGTGCTATTGGCAAGCTATCTTGTTCTTTTGTAATTAATAGATTTGTATTCTACAGGATATAGCAGCTGGGCTTAGTACTTGTTATTACAGTATTTCCACTGATTACCAGCCATCGCCATTCAATGAGGTTTAATATCATATAGGGGTGAGGGGGCTGAATTTCTCTGTGGTTGACATGATAACAGCAAGGTTTGAAAGGGCAGATTTTTAAAACAGTGAGCAAAATGATTAACATGAGACTGAAGGGCAAAGTAATAAAACTTTAAAACCACTAACTAAGGCTGGAGGCCATGTAAGAACATTGTAGTAGAGGCACAGATGGTGTGCATACCGATGAGCAGGAAAACATAAAAGAGAGAGCAAAACTGTATGGCGAATTGGAGAATTACATAACTTTACTGGGGCAACAGATGCATTATTTTCTAAAGCAAAAGCCCACTCTAGACAGCAAAGAGAAATTCAGATGGAAAACTATAGTAGATTCACTACGAAAAGAAAATCAGGTAGTGAAGCTATGGAGAGAACAAATTACAAGAGATGGAATATAATGAAATGGCAATGGGAGATTTTGAGACACAGAAATGAGTTATGCACCCGTTTAGCACTTCAGGGAGCCTGTCTCTGAAATTTCGGAATCTCCACTGATGGTGTTGAACCTCAGGATGTCTACAGTCATCTTCTTGGGTTGGCTTGGCTGAATGCTGAAGTACTGCAGACATCAACCCATGATCTCTTCTCATCCCCCAGAGGCTAGTGAGCTTCTTGTCTTCTGCCTTTGGCTCTGACCTGTGTGTTGCTCAAATTAATGATTCACACAGCAATCACTCTAGAGGGAAATTTCTTTATCATTATTTTATTTTCAGTCTAATAAAGACATGATTACTCCACCCATGTTATAACAGTAAGAAAACTTTCTGCCCTCCTATTCACCTAATACTGGTATCTTCTCTATTTCAAGGTGATGGTTCTTCTTATCTACACAGATAAAGATGTAAATTTTCTGTTATTGCCTTGGAATAACTGCCACTGAACCTGAATTTTCACTCCAAAGACCATGGATATCTGCAACATTTACCATCATAAACACTCCTAGGTGGTTAATAAAATTTGTATCCATGCTGCCAGAAAGTCCTGAGAGCCACATTGTTATGTGGCACCCTTTTCTACTTGAAAAGCTCAGGTCTGGATGGGAATACTCCCCTGGGAGAGTCAGATGGACATGTGGGAAGGAGAGTAATGAGGAAGCTCAGACAATCACAGAGATTGCTAATCTAACATTTCCCTTGCTTCCAACAGATCTTCTGAAACACCTTAAAAACCTTTGCTCATTGCTTAAAATCTAAAATGGTTACTGTCTCCGGGGAGAACCATCAACAAATGCTAATTACAGCTCTTGGGTTGCTATTGCTTAATCTAGTCTATCAGATGTACTGCTTCACAACAATAGAAAAAGATTTTCTGTAGAAACTGAGAAAGTATTCCCAGTCCTTCTGTACAACTCTTCAGAAGCAGTGTGGCTTACTTCACAGCCTCTCTGATGCATCTCATTCTGGTCACCAGCTGTGTTCAGATCCCCCAAGTCAGTTCCTAAGTTTCATTTACTTTTAAGTTTATTGCTATTCTGCCAAGATTTAATCAGTTCTTTTACTCCTTTCTTTGCTGTTCAGTGCCTACACACGTGGAGCTCTTTCTGCAGCTCCCATTTAGAAAACATTAAGCATTAGCAATATCACCCCTTCTGTTCTCAAACTGACACAGTACTCCTTGACCCGAGGGTATTTTCCGATCTCAGCTCTGCATCTGAACTCAGCAGGAAGAAGTACCATGTACAATTCGAGAAGCAAGGAAAGGTGAAATTAATTCTATTTCACATTCTTCCAATATTATGTTGATAGCAATTGGCTCATGTCCTTGTGGATGTTGCATTTGGGATCTGCAACTGAATTGATACCTTATAAAGATTACTCCAATTTTATTATCCCTTTACTATCTGTGCTTAAGAAATAAATTGTCTAAGCACGTATATTTGATAAACAGTATCAAATGATGCAGACTATCCTCTCACTGTTGCAAGGCCATTAATGAAGGAAGAGGGCAGTGAGAAGG
The DNA here is from genome assembly GCA_009823435.2 of Nymphicus hollandicus. Taxonomy (NCBI): domain Eukaryota; kingdom Metazoa; phylum Chordata; class Aves; order Psittaciformes; family Cacatuidae; genus Nymphicus; species Nymphicus hollandicus. Next base: position 8,693 of record WTXV02026594.1, on the reverse strand, counting down.
ATGCTCAGTTACTGAGAATGTCTTTCTTGCTGCTCATTTTTTCCTTCCCAATGCATTTCAACTCTCTATCCAGTATATAGTAATTTATGTTGACTCACAAAGTGGTTTTGAGAAATCCTGGGTTGAACTCACTCTTATATGCACTGTCATATGGGAGTAGTCCTTGAGGTGCCCTGTTACCATCCCTAGCCCAGCTGTGCAACTCACAGAAGAGCAAGGCTGCTGGGGAAGGTCTCTGCCCCGGCCATGATGCACCCTGAGAGGAAACTCATGGCTTACAGGTAGGAATCCAGAATGGACACTGGAAGCTCTGTGATGCTAACAGACCATGAGGCTCTGTTCACAGTTGATCAGAGGAGCACCCACCATGTAGATGTGCTTTGTCTTCACTTTCCTTTCAGAATTGTTTCTTATGGTGACAAGATTATCTAAGCAGGCTAGTAATCATAAATACCACACAGAAATAAAGGCATCAAGGGCATGGATGCTGGTGAGTATTTATGGCAAAGAAATGGCATTTTAGAGTGGATTTTGCTGCTTAGTTGATCCAGCTCATAACCTATTTTCCCTGATTGAGTTTCTTTCCCAAGAGCTCCTGAAAAACCATCTGCAGCTTGACAAACTGCTCTGCTGGCAGTGACATCTCATTCTCTGTCTTTAATTTTTCCTGGGGCCCTTGTGATTGCTTTTGATTGTATGGCACGCCCAGACAGGTAGTCAAAAAGAAGAAAGGGATAAAGTGCCTTTGGAAAGACAAAATCTAGGAAGGAGCTGCTTCTGTCATTGCCAAAGCAATTATTCTGGGTCTTCCCTACATTGTGTTTCTGAGTAGGTCCCAGGACAGAGGGAGGCTTTGCTGCAGACTGCCTGGATTATTCTGCTGCCTGCAGCTCATTTTTCATTGCTTTCTGCTCTGGTACACCTCATATGTAGGCAGGGATGAATACCAGGGTGAGTGTACTTTGTATGCAAGCTCTAGACATGTTACAGGGTCCCTGTGTTCTCCATAGAAAATGGTCTGTGGCTCTTTCAGTTGACAGTTGAGTATCACTTGCCTCTAGCAGCCTCTAAGAGCTACCTCCTATTTAGATCCCTTCAGAGTCAGGTCCCAAAGACAGAGCCCAAGTTCAACATTTCCTCAATTTGTGAAGTATTTGATAAATACTTGATGTTGAATTTGATAGCTGAAAAGAAACTGAATTCTAAAATGTTTATCTTCCAGAAGTTACTTCTAATTGCTTAGCTATTTCCCAAGTAATTTTTGTTTCTATGAAAATAACTATTAGGTTTCCACCAATTTTAGGGTGTTTTATTGTGCAGTGATGGTTACTTGGTTTCCATAGATTGGCTAAGTGTTGGTCCTTACTTGTTAATACAGGTGTTATTTAGCATACATAAAATTAAATTCAGTGTAACCTCAGTAAGAGCTGTATCTTGCTGGAGTGTGTGCATGTCTGTGTATTATGTTTGCATCTTGTTATCTCACAGGTTGTATAGTTTAGTATACACATACTTTATAGAGGTCTTATATTCATGTTTTGGTTTTTTTTTAAAGATATATTAAAGAGCCAAATAATAATAATTCTAAACACATACAGAAAAAACACTCAACAAAAGAGGTTTTTGTGACTAGAGCAGATGAAGATGCAAGACTCTGTAGCTTTGGGAAAAATTAAATGTAACAGAAAGAGTGAAAAATATTCCTGGATCAGAAAAAAAGCACAAGGAAATATGCTGAGTAAGAAATGAAGTGCTCTTGGCTTTTGATTGTTCCAGATTCCTTACGAGAGCCCCCAAAAAGAAAATTCCAAATATTCAGCATTAGATAACATCATCTTCTGAAGAACACAACTACTGTTTGCATCTGGTTCATACCAGGTCTTCCTATATACATGCACCTCCCCACATCTTCATTTCCTCCCTGCCCAAACTTTATCAAGTATAGTGAATAAATAGAGTTAACATTTTGAATATTTTAAGCTAAGTAAATTAATCACCTTTGCTTAGTTAGAGTTGAGATACCTAAACGTAAAGCTGTAGCTGTTGGTATTACTATGAGTACTGGTGCCAGGTGATACATCTTGGAAAATACTTTGCTTAAGTTTTATAGGTAACATCAATGAATTGCTTACTGAATGTTACAATTACCTAAATATTCTGCAGCTACAGAACTATGAGCCTGAGCTTCCTCAGTTCTCTTGTTCCTTTGAACAGCGTATCTCTTCTTAAAGTCTTCTAAGATTTTGAAAAAGCAGAATAAAATATTTAGTAGAAAAAAAATCTTGAAAAATATTGGTTTATGATAACAATATTAATAATTCCAATACTAAACCAGATCTTTTCATATCTTCATAAAGAATTTATAGGTGAAAGCAACCTTTTTCATTATGCAGTAGTTCTTAGGCCTGCCAATGAAAATTCGGTTTGTGCTTTCATGTTTTTACAAGGTACATGCTGTGTATCCAAATATTTGAATACATCATCTTTTATCTGCATCGATATTATGTTTATATTTATTTTCAATCTTCACCTGGCACTCCCTTTTTATTTTAAACCTTGGGGAACTAGTAAAAGGGCTTAGCTTCTATATGCTCAAGGACATTACTGTTTACTTCATTAATGCAATTCATAAAATTTTAAGATTTTTGCCAGGAAATGAATTTTTTTGTTAATTCAGAATTCTTTACAGAAGAGGAATTGCTTTTCTTTGAACATTGTTGCAAAAATTCAAGCTCCATTTGCAAAAAGTTGATCATTGTTGTCTAAAATTTTTCATTGTCCCTACTTTAAAATCTGTAGTTAGAAAAATCAAACTCCTCTCCTCCCACTTCACAAGCTGAAATATTATCTTCTATTTCCGTGATTATCATGAAAAGCTTCTTCAATCCACTTCAAAAAGACAAAGTACGGCCACAGTAGGCTTGTTGAACAACTAAAATACCTTGGACACTTATCCTGTAATAGGGAAAATGCAATTTCTACCAACATGTTTATTGACTTTTAGCGGCAGAGATAACCATCCTTTTTTATATTTTTCAAGCTGTAGGGAGACCTTGTTTATAGCTCTTGACTGAGCTGTGTATCTCCTAACAGCTGAAAGATCGTAACATCCCAGCACTAGCTGAAGATGGAAACTGGTACTGTATCCTGGGTTACAGACTTAACTGTAATACAGATCATTATAATTTCTGCAGACACCTCCACCCTGGAGGTACGGTCCTCTGCAGATGGGGACTGTACCCAGTAATGGAACCAACATTGTTATTTGAAATGGTCTGTTGCATACAAGTTTTGTCAGCACTCAACCCACCAGCTTGCTGAGGCAGGAGTGGAGCACCATGGTTGGCCGAGTAGGTATAGCAGGAAGAATCATCAGTTGGCAGCCTTGTCAAATACATTGAGGAGTATTCAGCTTTTGTCTGCTTTAAAAGCACGGGCCTCCTGAAGTAAGATTGTCTCTAAGAAATTATTTTCAGCAGGTTTATGTAAGTCCAAAGCGGGCCTTTCTAGCACAGGCAATTTCACTTAGCAGTGAAAGCTCCAGATAATGGTGGATATTTTGCCAAAGGATTCCAGATACGAACAGACATCAATGGACAAAAGAATGCTGTGTGTAGATTTTATGATGAGCTGAGTATGCAAATCCAGCCAGGACTCTTTATTATGAAGTGAAAAACTGTGCTGCATACTGCAGGACCTCCAGACCATGGAAACTGAGGGATACCTGCAGAAGAAAAACAATCAAGGCCTGTTATCACCCACATTTCTATTTGTTTGTAAATGTGGAAAATAGTGAAATAGAGCTGAAGCGCAGGGCTTAACAGGAATTCCTCTGGTTCATTTTTGACTGCCTTGCAGGCTCATGTTGCTCAGGAAGACCTGTCTACAGGTACACAAGGGGGACTATTCATAAAACAGAATGAATGAGTTTTGATACCAGTGGCAACTGCCACACAGGTTTTCTGATCTTGTCAGGTAACATTTCTTTTACCCACTGTCAAACTGAAATTAAGTAAATCCATCTGTAAAGTCTCTTAGAGGGTCAGTAGGCTCTCAGAAGCATATTTGGAAGAGAAATGAGAGCAGTGCTGGACACAGTGGTGACTGAAGAGTCAGCTAGTGAATGGCAGGGATCCCATCACTGATGATGACCCTGGGACATTGCGATACAGCTCAGCCCTGACTGAATGCTGATGACAGCAATCTGACAGCAGGCAGGGCAGGCAAACCAGCACACCCATTATAGTATTTTTTCCTTAGAAGAGTTAACCTTACAACCACTTCTGAGCTGAGAGACTGAGTCTTTGTGAGACAAGCCACATAACCCCATGCTGCTGGCTCAGATGTTGCTACGTGCATAGCAGCTCAGGCTGCAGGCTATTGGCTGGGCATAGAATCATGGAATAGTTAGGGTTGGAAAGGACCCCAAGATTATCTAGTTCCAAGTCCCTGCCATGGGCAGGGACGCCTCGCACTAAACGTGCGGCAGGGGATCCTGCCTATAACATTCCCTACCCCAGGGGAACAGCATCTGCCTGCAATGGACTGATCAAATCCAGAGCACGGAGAGGGCTGTTGGATTGAAAGGAGAAGTTATCCTAGTTTTCCTGGCAGTTCTGGTATAATGTCCCATACCAGGATACTAATTTTCAAGCTCCTGTTTAATTTTGCCCATATGCCTGTTGTGTTCTTTCTTCCTGAGCTGTGGGAAACTAGGTTGAGATTGTCATCTAAAAGGTGGCAGTAAAATCTGTCAAATAGCTTTCTTTCCAAATTTCTGTAACATATCTTCCACATTCTCACAGTTTAAATCTGAAAAATATAAGACCCCAAACAAACATACTTCTTTCCCTGGAGTATGGAACCTGGGGAGGAAAGCTGATGCAAAAATTTCTAAACATGAGCTGAAGCAACATCTAGGAGTGGAGTGCATTTCATAACCCAAATCAACCCAAACTTCTTGCATAGCATACAGAATTAATATGCTTATATTTACACATTTGGGTTTAGGCTGAGGTCTTTCATTACCCTTCTGATGCAAGGAAAATATTTTCTTTATTGTGTTAGGGCCTAAAATATGCCAGAGTTTTGAGGTGAGTCCATGCAGATATTTCCCATACAGATAACTATCTTATGTTCTAGTAAAATATGGTATTTTCCTTTATGCTTGAACTAGAATTGTTAGTTTTCTGAACAGAAGAAATTAAAATAACTTGTAAGAAAAAGCAGTGAGAAATGTCTTAAATGTGGTGCTATCTCTATCCACTGTGTGCTTGCTTGTAGTCTCATTTTCAGTCAGTTTATTGTCTTGCTGAGTTTCAAGAGACTCTACACATACAAGATTCCCCTCATGCCTAGAGAAATTTGGCCTTGAGACCTAGTTTGTTTGCTTCTTGCTGGGAATTTTATTCTCCTGCCACACTCTGCAGCTTCTAGAACTGTTTCTCTCCTGAGCAAGTTCATCTACCCTTCAGGGTATACCAGCTGCTGATTTTTTTATTTATTTAATGGAACCAGGAGGAAACAATCCAGACTTTGTTCATCCCAATCAACATTTTTTGGAATAAAATTAATTAGATGGTGACTGCTGAGTTTACTTATGTTTCGTAAATGTGTGTGATTTCCAAGTTACTTCCCTATTAAAACTAAAAATATTTTAATTCCATTTAAGTCTAAAACTACCAAAAGAAAAGTCCATCAATTAACATTTCAGTAAATTCTCACACTAGGATATATCTGTGTTGTACTCAAAAAGTGATAATAAACTGTCAAAAATACAACCAAGAGTCCAGGTAAGGCCGAGTCTCTCAAAACCACTTACAAAGAGCTGTAGAAGAAAGAGCAAATGAAACAAAGCAAAACCTTCATTACAACACTACCAGTCTGAATACAAGCATAAAACCCAATCATCCTGCTTTTTAAATCTGTAGATTTTGGTAGAATGCCAAGATAATCAAGATAATTGCCAGCTCAGTTTTTTCTACCATTAAAATAAAATTGTTCCGCAAGCTTCTTCATGCTAATCAGGAGCACCTCACATCTGCATTATGAAATGGACAATTTAGAATATTTAGCTTAAAGCCACAATGCAAGATAAATGAGATCCTGTATTTCACTCATCAAAGCAACAGCACACCTGACTGCAAAGAAACTGGATCATCACATCAGACAAGACAGCTGGCCGTCTTACTCTAACATTTGAATCGCAGATATGCTTCTCAGCTTCAGTATTATCAGGTAAAGGTCAGGAATGCCTTCTTTTCCTTACTTAGCTTTGGAAATGAGAAGGTTCTGTCCAAATTTCTGAGGAGATATAACTCTGATATCCCCTTTAGGGACTGCTTCAGGATATCATGTGCTTGTGGCTGCACGGAGGCAGAGGATATTTGATTCTACAGAAAGACAAAGCCTAAGCTCTCAAAATGAGGGCAACTCCTTCCACCTGGAAGCCACCACCCTGAGCTGACATGAAATCTCTAACCTTTTCCCAGACAGAGGGGCATTCCTTGGTGCTATCAGACAATGTTAGCTCTCAGTGAGTCATTGCCCCAGTCCTGTTTCTAGGGTTGGAGAAGGATATCTGGGATTTTGTGCTCATCCGGATCCCCAGTCAGGGGGTGGGATGAGCTAAATGACAGATGAAAGGTCAACCTGAACAGAAAGGCTGTACTTTGGTACTTTTTCATGCTGCCTAAAATAATTGATTATCTCTTCCGTTTCAGAGGATGGTCACCTACTCACTCCATATCCTGGCACACAAAATAACTCCTGGATGTGGATGAAATGCCAAGAGTCCTGCATGGATGAGCAAGGAACTCCTGGACAAACTCAAAAAAGAAGCTTATAGGGGGTGGCAGAAAGAACAAGCAGTCTGGGAAGAATACAAAGACATTGTCTGAGCAGCCAGGGGTCAGGTTAGGAAAGCTAAAGCCCTGACAGAATTAAATCTAGTCAGGGATACAGGGACATTAGAAAGAAAAGCTTCTATAGGCCGATCAGTCTCACCTCAGTGCCAAGCAAGATCATGAAGCAGATCCTCCTGAAAACTATGCTAAGGCACATGGAAAATGAGGTTGGTATTGGGACTGGCATTGTTTAACATCTTTGTCAGGAACATGGACAGTGGGATTGAGTATACCCTCAGCAAGTCTGCTGAAGACACCAAGCTGTGTAGTGCAGTCAACATGCTGGAGGAAAGGGATGCCATCCAAAGGGACCTTGACACACTTGAGAGGTGGGCCAATGCCAATCTTATGAAGTTCAACAAGGCTGGGTACAAGGTCCTACACCTGGGTCAGGGCAATCCCAGGCACAGATACAGGTTGGGCGGAGAATGGATTTACAGCAGCCCAGAGGAAGACTTGAAGATGTTGACTGACTAGAGAAGCTCAACATGACCAGGCAGTGCATGCTTGCAGCCCAGAAAGCTAACCATGTACTGGGCTGCATCACCACACACACAACAAACAAGTTGAGGGAGGAGATTCTCCCCTCTACTACACTCTTGTAAGACCCCTTCAGTACTGCATTCGGCTCTGAGGCCCCCAACACAAGAGGGTCATGAACCTGTTGGAGTGAGTCCAGAGGAAGGCCACAAAGATGATCAGAGGGCTGGAGCACCTTTCCTATGGAGACAGGCTGAGAAAGTTGGGTTTGTTCAGCCTGGAGAAGAGAAAGCTCCATGGAGACCTTATAACAGTCTTCCAGTACAGGAAAAATTGGGAGAGGCTTTTAACAAGGGCATGTAGTGTTGGACAAGGAGTAATGGCTTTAAACTGAAAGAGGATAGATTTAGATTAGATATTAGGAAGAAGTTCTTTACTGCGAGGGTTATGAGACACTTGCACAGGTTGCCCAGAGAAGTTGTGGTTGCCCCATCCCTGGAAATGTTCCAGGCCAGGTTGGATGGGGCTTTAAGCAGCCTGGTCTAATGGAATGTGTCCCTGCCCATGGCAGGGGAGTTGGAACTAGATGATCTTAAGGTCCCTTCCAACCCAATCAGTTCTATAATCAGGGTTCATCTGCATTCCAGAGGGGGTCAGTCCCAGCCCTAGTTTTTTGCATGAGTGAGCCAGTCATCAACTATGCTGGAGCTGCCTGAAGGCTTTTTTGACAAATCTTCATCACACCTGTAACTTTCTAATAGAAAGTTTTAACTGTTAAACATTTCCACATCTTAGGGATTAATAAGTAGCAGCATAGCTGGGCAGGCAGTGGCTTTGTTAGTGAGGCAGGGACCTCCTGCAGTGGCCCCATCCCACTGTAGGTAGCCAGCAGATTTGGGCAGGTGATGATGACCAGCACAGGAGAGGCAGGGGCAGGCAAGGGACTGGACAGAGTACAGGCCTGGCAGTGACACAGCTCAGGCCAGGATCAGGGAAAGGCTTTTGGTGAGAGGCAAATCCTGGGCAAACAGATCAAGGGCACATGAGAAGAGGCCACTGGTGAGGCTGGTCAGGGTTGCCAAGTCTAGTTAGTGTGCTCAGGGCCCTGACAATACATGTGGTTCAGAAATAGACATTAAAGTCAACGTGAGACTAAGCATCCTTTTGTCTCCTACCAAAGGGTGATGGTGGTAGGCAAAGGAAGTGTGCAGAAGAAGGACTGAAACCTTTCGCCACACATGCAAATTAAAATATGTTCAAAGCAAAACTTGTGCATTAATAAAACATATCCTACTGAGATAATTCAGC
>WTXV02026593.1:0-19324 GCA_009823435.2 Nymphicus hollandicus | reverse complement strand
GTGGGGGTGGTGAAACACTGGAATGCGTTGCCCAGGGAAGTAGTGAATGCTCCATTCCTGGAGGTGTTCAAGGCCAGCCTGGACAGAGCCTTGGGTGATATGGTTTAGTGTGAGGTGTCCCTGCCCATGGCAGGGGGGTTGGAAGTGGATGATCTTAAGGTCCTTTCCAACCCTAACTATTCTATGATTCTATGATTCTATTCTAAAATCAATTTTCGGCACCATTTCATTGCATCCTCCTATCTTCTCCCCAGCTTTCTGTATGCAGAAATAAGAGCACAAAGTCCATGCAAGTAATAATAATTGAAAAAGACAATAAAAAAAAGGAAAGTAATAGTATTTTTTCCCTATCTATAGGTCAAAAATAATGTCAGCTCAATACATCAAATAGAGAAGAGAAATATGAATTATAATCTGATTTCAAAGTAAATTTAATTTAAGAGCCATACTCAGAGTCATACTTAAGAGCCAGCCGTGTGTGTACATAAAGCAGTGAGGCTGCTGGTCCTCCCTCCTCTGCTACTTAAAAACTGTTACTTGGAGAAAAGAAAGTGAATTTTCTTCTCTTTACTCTGATGATTCAGTGCAAAGAAGCCCAACGCTTACTGTATCTGCAGTGACTGTTCCACAAATCGACTGCATTGTTTCAGTAATACAATAAAACAAGAATCCTTTAATGAAAACCAAAAGCAGTCCTCCCATTCCAATAACATGTTTATTGCATTACATTTCTGGTCAGGCTTATTTTTTACTTCCATTAGTGAGAAGCACATTCAAGATTAAGAAAATATCTTCAGTAATCAGGCATTACTAGGAAATAGTATTCAACTGATTCATGATTCAACTTTCAAACATAATTGGTGAGTACATGCCCTTTCCTTTAATAGAAGATGACCACTTTTCTGATTAATGTGTTTTCTTTTTGCTTTTTAAATATATTTGAATTTCAGGGGATATTTAAGGGAAAGAATTAAAACTGGAATTGCCTTTAATTTACCATACCATATCCCATTTTACCTCTTCTTTATACATTGAAATAAAGCCCATGATTTTAAGATTGAATTTGCCTACATTTGAAATGGCTGTGTTTATTAGCAAAAAAAGAAAAATAATATAAATTTCCACAGGAATTTGCAGCTGGAAAAAATCCCTTGACTTTCCACAGGAGTTATGGGCACCATTGTTTTCCAGAGGACCAAATAGCATAACTTTTCTTGCAAACTTGTATTTTTAGGCACACCTTAGAAAAGGCAGAATGCAGAAAGGAAAATACGGGAGCGATTTGAATCAGCTCATCACAGTGCAGAAACTCTAATGATGTTCATATAATAAGATCTTAACCTGGGACCTTCAAGATACTTAATTCACAGAGGTAGATATAAGGAGTCCTACCAGGAAATGGAGATGTGAAAAATGAAATAATTTCCTGATAGAAGAGGGTACTGCAATCAAGGACTGTAGTCAGAGCACTAAAAGCAATGTTTAGGAGTATAACATCAATACTGACTAGCAGGAATGCAAGGAAGATATTATGTACTTTTTTTTTCCCCCCTAAAATGAATCTGCTTATTTAGTTGGATCTATTGTCCTTTTATCAGGTAAAAAGAAAAACTAATTGTTTATCACGTTGTGAGAAGAAGGCAGGGATTAGAGGAGAAGGTTATTTATATCAGCTCTTGAAAGAAGACAGGTTTATTCTCTACATAACAGTACTAATTAAGCTTGCAAAAAATTACCAATATCTTCTTTGTTCTGAGTCTCTTGTAAGGATTTTTTTTTCTATATTTATAAATAATGGGGAAAATGGTATTGCCTGTGGGTTTTTTTGGAAAATCCTTTATTGGTTAAGCTGTAAATTGATAATCAGATTGAAGCATTTTTTTCTTTTTCCTTCCAGCTAAATATCCTGAAGTTTTACTTACTCAAAGTATCTGGTGGTATAAAAGGAACAAAAGCTGAACTTCAGCCCTCCCAGAAAATGGGAGACTTCATGTGTGACCAAATAATGGTTTTGTTTCAGAAGTCACATACTTCTACACCGATCTCACCAATCTCTCTGCAATCAAAGGACAGATGATCCCATATGAAATAATAATCATACTTTCTAAATCACCCTCAATGGCTGCTTCCAATGGAGCTGTTAATATTTTAAGATATTTAAACACTTCATTGGCCTTCATCAATTCCAGTTTAATTTTGCAGAGTACAAAAATCAAACACTTCAAAGCAAACAACTCCTGCCACTGATTCAAAGACCAAACTCTGCAACCTCTATAGATATGGAACACTTCTTCCAGTTGTTATACTCAATTAAAAAAACTAAAATATTGGTGGCACTATCACAGTCATATTGAAAAGTTTAAAGTGTTTAAATCTAATGACATAATTATGCAATTCAATGAACTCATCAGATATTCCTGTCATTAGCCACAGAACAGAGGGATGAAACCACTCGCCCTTACTGAAGTAGTTTATGATCACACTTCCTAGTAGGGGAGATAACTTTCCATAAATACTCTCATAATTGTGAGGTACATTGTTAAGAGCCAAAGTTGCCACAATCTCTTCCTAAAACATCTCCCTACCTCCTTAGTCATTCTGTATATTCAGGGTCTTTTGCCTCAATTTAACTGCTGAATAATGTTACATTTAATCTTCCTACTTACAACTCCCTGATGCATTCGCTTTGCTTTATTAAGACAATAGGAATGCCCTTTTATTTAGGATCTTGTTTTCTTCTTTAGTTTTCTTTTTTTTCTGTAAGAATTTAAGACTCATGACATCGGCCCTTCCTGGTCTTTTGAGTGAAACCGATTGCATCATTAACACCAAGCACCAGATACCATTTACTGCTTTCAGTTGGAAAAATACTTGTTTTAAACATTTTTCCCTCCGTATATTTCCCTCAAATATTTTATGACCTTTTTTTAAAAAAAATAAAGTATTGCAAAAACACAGAGAAAAAAGGAAGAATTTTCTCCCAGACTTGGAAGGTATTCATTTTGAAGCTAGTTCCCACATTCAGGAATGGAGAAATACCATGGTTTGTGGCATATATACCTATATCCCTCATGTCTCTTTTCCATTATCATTTATTGAGATTGGAGGTGACTCATGATAGACTTTTCCTTTGTATAATATATTTCTGTACATTATACATAACAAAATTGGTTTTGGCCTTCCTAAACAATAAAATGTTTGGCCAACAATGCATTAAAGTACCTTAAATGTCATTTTAAACTGAATCAGCAACATTATTTGAATCTTCCAGGATAACAGTGAAGTATCAATTCCACAACTAATTTCTATAACTTCTTAAGTTATCCCACATCTTAAATGTCTCCCACTAATAAAAATTGAAAATGTGGATACTTGATGTCACCACAATTTTCCTTTCTGCATGCCAATCCTCCCATTCCTCCTCCCCAGCATTCTATCTGAACACAAATAAAGAATGTACAACTTGCTACAAGTCATCCTAGTGAAGATACCTCAGTTAGCCACAACTCTGAACAGGGGCTCAGCACAGTAATTTTTGTTAGTAGGGTCATGTTGAAGTTCTCTGTGCCAAGCATGTGATAAAGTCTGTAACACTTACAACTTGAGGTTCTTTTGTTCCATCAGGAGCAATTCTCCCTGCTACTCTTCCAACAAATATATGATACACATACAAAACAAAGACACAAAACCAGGCACCCTAAGTATACATATGCAAACACTACTTCCACCATGACCAAAGGATTCTTTCAGGTGTATGGGGATAGGGACAAAACCAAACCAAACCAAAAACCCTTTTACTTTTTCTTTCTCCTAGTTCTGGTGAAGATGAAGTTAACTTGCTGGTGCTTTCCAAATCTCCTGATAAACCTCCAATAAGTAAAGATGGCCCTGGTGCAAATCCTTCTGTCATCTTGCAAGATGTCATTTCACTAAATTCCCTGTACCTAAAGGATTTGGAGGAAGAAAACCAGGCTGTTTTACGGTGATGCACGATGCTAACTCCTGCACATATTTCCGGCAAGCAATATAAGAACCACAAGCTAATTAATTTCAATACTGGATAGTTGTCTCAGCAAAGATAGAAAGCAACAGAGCAGATGTAACTCCACCGTCTAGGAGAACTCTGAAGGGCTTCATTGCATTTTTTGTCATCTCTGGATTAAAATGTCTTATTTATTTTTTGTCTACTGAGGAAATTCAAGGAAAACAAGCTCAGCTGGAAGTACAGGAATCAGCCCTGGAGAAAGAAGTTCATGGAGCAGATCCTACTGGAAGATATGTCAAAACATATGGAATACAGGGAGGTGGATTAGAAACAGCCAACACAACTTCACCAAGGGCAAACTGTGCCTCACTGATCTAGTGGCATTCTACAGTGAGTGACTGCGTCAGTGGACAAGGGAAGAGATATTATGAATGTCATATGCCTAGACTTCTGTAAGGCCTTCGGTATGGTCCCCCGAAATATTTGTGCTGCTAAACTCGAGATATATGGATTTGATGGACTGTTAGATGGATAAGGAATTGGCTAGATGGCTGTATCCAAAGATGTAATTCAATGTCCAAGCGGAAACCAGTAATGAGTGATGTTACCACTGAAGGGTCTGTATTTAGACCAATACTACTTAATATCTTCATCAATAATGCAGACAGTAGCATTGAGTGCAGCCTCAAGCAACTTTGCTGATAACACAAAGATGAGTGGTGCAGACGATCTGCTTGAGAGAAGGGATACCAACCAGAGGCACTTTAACAGGCTTAAGCACTGAGCCCATGTGAACTTCATGAAGTTCGAAAGACCCAAAGCCAAGGTCCTGTACCTGGGCTGAGGCAATCATCAGCATCAGTTCAGGCTGGGTGATGAATGGATTGAGAGTAGCCCTGAAGAAAAGGACTTTGGATGCTGGTAGATAAAATTTGACAGAAGCCATCAGTGTACACCTGCAGCCCAGAAAGCCAATCATACCCTGGGCTGCATAAAAAGAAGCATTGATATAGTGAGTGCTGTAATATTCTAGTCTAGAAGTTATGTCACATCTGGTCTTGTGCGTATGACTCTGATTGCTTTGGGTCAGCCTGTCAAAGACATTTGGCATCCAATTAAATTTACAAATCAGGTGGGTACTGAAGTTTTATTGCGATCAATTGCAAATCTCCTGTGTTCAAGATGTCTCTGAAAAGCCTGGCAGGTATCTATCTACATAATCAGGAGCATAAACAGCTTCGAAAAATATGCCCTTAACCCACAGAAGTGTGTTGCTCTAAAACAGATTCTGAAAGAATCAACCAGCCAGAAATGCTTAAAGAGAAAAATCTAGTGACATGGAAGAGGTAATACAGAGCTTAAGGAAGCATGAAGATGATAAGATATGATAGCAGAAAGAAAACTCTGGCTGCCAATGAAGTGATTACTATTTAATCTCTCATGATAAACAAACAAGAATGAGAAGTAGAATGTAAAATCTTGTATACGTAAAGATTGCTATACACAGAAGCTCTCCCTATTAAAAATATGCATCTCTGAGGATGTTTGCCACAAGATGTCTAAGATAGTATTTCTCACAGTAAAACACACTTCAGAGTTTCCATATTCACAGCGATCATCACGTATTACATTTCCATGGGTCCAAAAAAGTCAACCCCAAAAAACAACCAGACAAAAAAACCCAAACCCACTTTCTGATATGTATAACCATTACTCTTACAGCCTGCAAAGGCAATCACAGACTAATGGAGTTAAAGCAAAAGTTCCTCTATGGTTGAGTTACTTCATCTTTCTTGTTTCTTGTACTTTGTATACACTGATATTGGTATTCACCAGTGACAGAGACTAGATATGATCTTAATGGACCCTGTCCAGGCTGCTCCAGTGCAGAAAATATCATGTTTACATGATCATTTGTGTTCTCTATATATACAGTAACAAGACTAGTGAAAGACCCATGTCGGGATGAGTACTCTCCTGACTAAAGAGTGTTCTTTTGATGAGGGGAAGCAGAATGTAACATACGTCTTATTATACAATAGACTCAAAGACAACATGAACACTGAAAGCAATCAAGATTTATCATTAACTTGAATAACCCCCAAACTGCTGAGATTAAGACCTTTTTCCTGAAAGATGATGCTGATCTGACTTTGGACAGGCAATTTACTGCCTTTATTCTAACTATAAACTATCCAGAGCACATATATTCTTCTTCTAGTCCCAATCCAGCCACATGGTGTGACCGGATCTGCTCTGGCTCCCTACGTTTCCTCTTTTTCTCACTCACCCACTACACCAGTTCACTTCATCAGTGTTGATTCTTTTCCCTTTGTTCTGTCCATCACTGTTTCTTCCCATCTGACACCTGCTGCCTAACTTCAGGCCTGCTAAGTAAATGTTTTCCCTTTTTTCTAAGAAAAATGTGAAAAAGATAGCAAGAAAAACCTAGAGAGGGCACCCAGGTTATTGATCCTAGCCTCCTAGACTGCAAACAACCAAAACAGTCTCTTCCTAAGCCAGCACAGACAAGAGCAGACTTTCCCTTGTTACTTGTAGCTGAAAGCCATCAGTATAAAACCCACATTGACTCAGTTTGTGCCCTCTAACATAGGTATAGTCTATGGGATGAGCATGTATTTTGGTAAATCCAATACTGAACATATCTTAATATATCAAGCACTTTCCTAGCTTTCATAAGAGAAAAGCTGTGAAGTAGCACTAGCTTTTCTTACAGCAGATTTAATCATACAGAAAAAGTAACTCTGATAACAGTTTCAAGTTTTCTTGCAATGACATCAGCCCAGTTTATAACTTCATATCAAAGCTAGTTAGGTTCCCTACATTTAGGGTATTTTCACTTAGCATCACAATTGTCAAAAGCATCTTCCCTTAGTTGACCAGTGATTTCTAACCCACCTTCACCTAAGCAACAATGAACTTTGCTCTATTTAGCCTCCCTCCTTTCCTGTTATTTCTTTGAGTCCTCCAGTTCAGGTATTTTCCTACTTTTGCTCCTGCTGCAGTGCTTATCTGAACATCTGTCCCACTTCCCCTGTTTCTATTTCAGTGACTGGCAAAGCTATCTCTAGCTGCATAGAAATCCTTAATGCAGAATCATTTGGTCTTTAAGGCAGCAGTTGAAATAAATAGAGACTATTTTCAAGTTCTCCTACAGAGCCTTCCCAGAAATACCTGTACTTGCTCCATGATACTAACTAGAAAAGGCTTAAAAGAAAACTCACCGTAACTTCTACAACAAGCAGATGCCGCATCTCTCCATTTAGAGATCTTGTTCTCATTAGTGTAGCTTCAACTCAGGCTGCTTGAGAACATGAAGGCCCTCCACATTTGAGCTGCAATTGCACAAAAAGCGCCCATACTATAGAAATCGTGGTTAAAATTAGGGGTCACAGCAGATGTTTTCAATAGAGCTGTCAGATGGTGTGTAAATTCTGGTTTGATTTACAGATCTGTCAGTGACGTTACCTTCAGTTATTCCCGCGTAATACTTAAGTGCATTAAAACCTAATCCAAAGGAAAAAAAAGAACTTCCAAAGCTTCAAAGCTTTTTCACTGCCATGGTAAAATGTAATGTCCAGCTTTTACTCACTCTAGATCATTACAGTCCAACAAGTAGCACAAGGAAAAAGCAAGAGAGACGTATCTGGAGAGGAAAAATGCCTTATTACAGAATAATGCCTGTCCCTTTGTCCTTTCTAGAAATGTATCTCCTGATCCTGACATTATATATTTATATTGAGAGTTATCTGAACACTGAGGTACTGGCTATAACATACAGACAAAAGTATGGGAATACTTGAAGCACTTCCAGTGAGGTCCCATGAAGTACTGTAGTAGCTCAAAAACTACTGTTATTCTTAGACCTCCTCTTTGGTTGTTTGGTTTTGTTTACCTTAGTTCTATGAATATTACCCAATAATATCTCTTTTCAAGATTTTCAGTATTACAGAGGGTGTGAAAATGATGCAAGGTGCTTACCAATACATCTTCATGACTGGTTCTTTCCTCCAGTCCCAGCTGTAAAGCGAACTGTGAGGGTGGTGAGGCTGGCACAGGTTGCCCAAGGAAGTTGTGGCTGCTCCATCCCTGGTAGTGTTCAAGACCAGGTTGATGGGGCTCAGAGCAACCAGGTCTAGTGGAAGGTTTCCCTGCCCATGGCAGGGGGTTGGAACTATTTGATCCCTAAGGTCCCTTCTGATCCAAACAATTCTGTGATTCTATGATTTAACCAGGAACCCCAAAACAAAAAGCCATAGTAAGAACAATTGGGAAAAGAAAAGATTGCCCCTGGGAAAACCAGCCTGAAGTGAAGGAAATAGAAGGCCAGAATTTTATCTATCTGCTGTGTAGCAAAATCTCTTCATTAATGAGAATTAATTATACTTACTTCTTTTACCCAGTAGTCAACATCCAATATCTCAAGAGCAGATGTTTTCCCTTCTACCTCAGTTGAGAAAGTCAAGTCCCTTTTCTGTTCTTGTATAAGCAATGTAAAGTTCTGCAATGGAAAACAGTGTAATGAATGAGAAAATTTAGACAAATGATGCTATAAAGACAAGCTGCTTCATTCTTCTTTCAGTGATAGCAGCACTCTGCAAGCTGAGTGAGCAGCTAGATCAGCAGTATCAAACTAGGGCAGAGGGATTTACCCTAAACTTTTCTGAACAAGTCTGTGTGTAATTAAGCATAAATTCTTTCATTTGTCAGAGTTAATTCTTGGTGGAAACTGAAAACATTCCAGCTTCTACAAATCTGAAGGTAAGCTTCATGGGGTCAAGAGAAGCAGATTGCCTTGAAAAGAGGAATGTCAGTGTTGGATTGAAGGTCTACTCCTCCTAATTCTCTTCCCACAGATAATTCCAGCTAAGTTCACATTCACAGTGACCATTTACTATGTGAACAGAGTGAATGAAACTGGGTTTTGGGGTGTTTCTACCTGAGTGTCAGGTTAGTTTGTCTATTCATTGGCTTTCAATTCCTTCAACTGAAACCAATGCAGTAATAAAATCGCAACTGTCTCTCCTCATCTCTAATGATAGGGCATGAGTCTCAGGTGGTTTCATATGCTTTAGAGTTTCTTTTGCATATTTTCCTATAAAAATAACATGATATCTGAAATTTTAATTATTTATTTATTTACTATTGCCTCAGGAGAGCAAACCTTATTTGCAATTCTTTTCTGGTCCACTCAGGCATGCTGGTAAATGGGTAGTCCAAATGCATAGAGCACAGGTCAATGAAACATCTGCTTTCCTGGTCTTGTTATTACCAGCATGCTCTTTTCCAGCCTATGTTGTTCCGGAAATCTTTCAAGCATATAATGGGTAAAGTTCCTTCATATCTGAACCTTCAGCTCCAGCTGACACCTCAGTAATTTGTTTCCCATAGCAACTCATCCGGGATTCTTGACCTTGACGGAATGGCTAATGTGGCCACTCCTAACTCAGCTTCAACACCGCAGAGAGACTGCAAGTAAACCATGACAAGTGTATTTCCTTTGCAGCCTCATTTTGTGTTTGGTGCCTTTATTTTATTAACCCTGTTTTGCTCTGTTTCAGCAGTAGTGCCCTACAGCACAAGCTTCCTCTGAGATTTCTTAGTTTTAAACAGAGAGCCACTTCAGTAGCTTGTTGTAGTAGGCTGGTATGGAAGCACACATAGCATTCAGAGCATCTGAGAGAAACTGGGAGGGCATCACAGTGTTTCTGTTTTAATTCAAACATCTCTGATGAGTTCTTTATAAGCAGCACTTCTTCTTTTCAGAGACAAGAACTGAGCAATTCCTGCAGAGACACCTGTAGGTAAGTATTTCTGAGCATGGGTGTAGTGATAAGTCAATAGGATGAAGTTCACATTCTGTGTTATTCCTTAATAAGAAAGTACAGCAACTATATAACTGAGTGAGCAGTTTCTTAGCACCTCAAGTGTCAATGCATATTTGCCACTAAGTAAGCTATAATTGTAATAATACATTTTTAATTAAAATTTTCCCACCTTATTTAAAAAGCATTTTTAAACTGGGTAAAAATATATATTTATGAGTAAAATTTCCTTTTTTCCCTGAAGAAACAGAAGAAATAAAAATTGAAAAAGGAAATATTTTGCCAGAAAATCAGAAGTTTTCCATGTAGAAATGCTCCAAGTCTACTCTTGAGACAATCAGGTCACTAGAATTCAGCTCATTATGTTAATGGAAGGGATTTCTTGTTCCAGTAAAGTACCCATAAGACAGAGATGATACTGTACTAGATGATCAGCCTAGATGAAACAAAGCATCAGAATATCATAGGCATTTGTCATGGAGTTTGGCCCACAGAGAGGAAGAGGATATATAAGGTAACAGATGCTTTAGTTTCCATAAAGCATAAAGGAAGCATTATAGATTTAATTATAGAATTAGAAATTATAGATTTGATTATAGAAAGAAAACAACTAACAACAAACCACAGATTTTTCTTACCAAGACACTGTTGAAAATACTTCCAACATTACATGTTCAGTTACTTCAGTTGGAAAGAACTTGTATATTAAGCTGGTTGTAAAGAAAAATCAAATGACTTTTTAAAACCAGGGAGGACGCACGTTTGCATGTACGTGTGTGACGGAACATTTCCTCTTCAGAGTTGCACCAGGATTTAGTGACAGAAGGGGGACTTTATGAATGTGAGCAGAGACTGAATCCCAGGTCCTGCGTTAATGGATGATAAGGCTATCAGAGGCCAAACTCTGATTCATCCAATTGTTTCACTATGCAATCCTTAAAAATTCTTTTGATTCAAAAGTGCTTGTGAAAACAAAACCGCACAAAACCAGAAAGAAATGAACAAAACTCAAGCCATTGTGCAATACACATTGGAAAGCAACAGTGAGCAGCCAGTGAACTGTGCTGTAACTATAAACCACAGGCAGCAGAACACCTGGAATGAGAAATCAATTATTCAGCTAGAAAAGACAATGTGCAATAATTAATATATGATAACTTGCATCTTACAAGCCTGCAGTCTGAGAAATGCTGTGACTGCAAAGAAGGCAGCAGCACGATTTCCTGGTCTTCCCTGTACCATTGTTTAGCAAACAAAAGACCCTCTGAGAGCTCAGAGCTTTCTGCCTGCGCAGCTAAGATGCCTATCCAGCCACACTTCTAAAGCTGACTTGCAAATGGAATAGCAAAATTCCATCATCTCAACACAATGATACAAATAATATGTATTTAGTACTTTTCAATCCAGAGGAATTAACATGCTTTATATAAAATCATGTCAGAAATGAGTCTGACCTTACACCAGTCTAAAGCAGGAGTAACTTGTTAAAATCTGAACAGTCAAGAATAGAATAAGCCCTTCTATTTCCATACTGACAGATCTTGATCAAATACAAGAATTAATGTTTTTTCTTCTGTATAGTGTAAATCAGAAACTCTTCCAGCAAGAGAGGACAAACTGATTTAAAAATAGCATTTTCTCCAACATCCCAGACTTTAGCTGAGGCTAGCAAAGTAAAATTCTTATAGGAAAAGGTTTTGATGTAACTTCTGATTTTTATAAATGTATGCTCTGAGGCTCTAAATTATTCCAAACTCTACCTAAAAGAAGATAGCAAAGAGACCCAAGAAGGGTCAAAAATGTGCCCAAAAATTTCAGAGGATGTACGAGAACTGAGACCACGATAAGGAGTCCAATCCTTGCCTTCTGGCCAATGGGTTTACTGTGACTTGATTCAGCAGGAGACACATCTCCAGCCATGTGAAATGGAAAGTGAACACAATGGCTTTTCATCTCTCTCTCTTGAATTGCAACTCCATCTCAATTTGATTTTAAACCAGTGAGGCAGATGTTTGTATGGATTTTCTGAACCCAGACATGCTATGAAGCCTTTACTCTGGTAGTACAATATCATGCAAAAAAAAAAAGATTGAAAGATAATTGTGAAGTTTAGGCTTCTCTGACACACTGGAGTGAAGGTTGAATATATCTGGTCGTCCTCTGCATGTGCATCAGGGGAATATATACATGAGGGAAGAGAAATGCTGTTTCAGAAAAAGGGTAAACCTGTGACAAGAACAAATACATGAGATGTACTGTAAGTAAGACTAAACTTTGGGTTTCTTTCTAACCAGGAGTGTAGTGAAGGTCTGGATCAGCCTTTCAATATGTGAAATTGAAATACATTTTGCAATGAAGATCGGAAACTTCAGCAGGAGTGTGGTAACTGACACCATAATAAAGTCTTAATTGTCATTGTATCAATGTCCCTGTATCCTTAAATTATCCTATTAGTGTAGTATTACAACTGCTGTAAGTGACCCAGTTTGCAACTGTAAACCAGATACTGATCCAGATTACCTACCAACTAATAATATCAGACAAAAGAGTGAATTTACTATGGATGGCTTACAACAGTCTGGGTAATTTCAGGATATATTGTGTCAGGTAAGCAGAGTTTGCTAAATAACCCATCTCATTATTATTATAGTACTGACTGTATGTATACAGGGGCAATTGAGTCACAGTCTTGCTAAGATGCTGTAAGGGAGCACACAGAAAGATGCTGTCCTTGTGTAAGAGTATATTCTAAAGAAGCTCAGCTGCTGTCTTGCTTACAGAGCCCGGGTTTCCAATTCTCAGTGTGCTAAGGACTTTCAGAAATGTCTTTTAATGTTCCTTTTGGAGCAGTCAGGGACATTGCTGGAAACCTGTCTCTACCTGCAAGGAACTGGTAGTAGATAAAATGTTGTCTAGAGGCAAAAGGGAAAGAGGAAAGGATAAATGGTTGGCTCAAGGACACAGTGAAAATCAGTAGCAGCAAAAAAAACCCGTCTCCTAACTCTTGTTTGAATGTCTTGACAAACCTGCCTGTACTGCTCCTTCATCCCTCTCTTTCTTCCAAAATAGTAAGTGTGCTGCACTGATTTATCAAGAGTATTAATCATCTTGGGTCTAAACTGAGCCAATGCTTCCTAACCGAAATACTGCGCCGGCAAAAGAGGCCAGTTTCACTTTGGCCTTTAAATTGTGTTACACAGCCATGATTATCAGCAGCTCCCCATTACAACTGATTCTAAAAGGAAAGAAAAAACCCCTAACAAAACAAACCCCCTAAAACCAAATAAAACAACAACAACAACAAAAAAAAACAACCGAACAAAATACAACCATTTTCCCTCATTCTTTTCTGAGCCACAAGGCTACGGAGGGTGAGGGACGGATGTTGTCTTTTATACTCGCAGCAAATCTTACAGCAGTGCTAGATTAACTGGGCACAAGCTCTTTCACAAAACGGTGCCACATGGAAAGCATATGCATATGTTCTGAAAAGCACCATGTCATTTACATGGATCAAGTGGGTGCAGGTGAGAATTAAACAAACATCAGCTCTAAGCAGCTCCTCAGCTTTCCATACCGTCAGCAGAGTGGCCTGTGGTGTACAGAAAAGGCTATTGTTGCTTTTTAATCTCCTCTCAGTGTAGGGAGCTACTGTTCTGTCTCCTGTGCTGATAACACATGAATTGTTTATCCTCCAAAGCAGCCTTCACCTGACCACCAACTGCACTCCCCTCTTGCCAAGCTCCTGATAATCTCTTCCCACTTCTTTTTCAGTCTGTGTTGTGTTTAGCTTGAGAGATTTCTGTGGCCCCACACAGATGTAGAATTAAAACCGTCTTTTTTTCCTTCTTTTTCCCCTCCCTGCTCCTGCTTTCCCATCTGTCTGTGAGATGAAAATCCACTGGGGGGAAAAAGGAAGGAAAATGCAGTGATGGTGCTAGAATGCCAAGTATAACTCCAATTCCAAATCATATTGTGACGTTTCAAAGGTGCTGTGAAATAATGAGAGGTCACAAAGAGGGAGCCGGATTCTCAGCAGTGTAAATGGCGATTTCTCAAAGTCTGCCCCATGGCTCCTGGCTTGTCCATTGGCAACAGCCAATATTTAACCTTCTGAAAATAAAGCAAGCCTCCTCTCTCTATTTTTCTTCCCTTTTATTTTTTCCTTTCCCCTCCTCCCTCCTGGAGTTAGATCACAGTAATGTATAAATACTGTCTGGTCACAACAGAAGTCAATGAGACATCCTCACCTTGAATGCTCTGTAGCCACTTATCCTCCACAAACAAAAGGTGGGCAAAGATGTGTAACAAAATGTACTAAAAAAAAACCCCAAACCAAGGAGAAATTAAAAGTAGCAAAGAGAAAGCAAAGGTGATACATAAAGTTGCAGGAAAGCAACACTTCAGGGTTTTTTTTCCTTTACTATGTATCAAGAAACTGGAAAAAGATATCATAGATATAAATTGAATAAAATAAATTATTTGGAACATGTTTTTTTTTCCCCAAATGATTAAAGAGAAGGAAGTAACTGGAACGTGAAGAACCATGGAACGGTTTGGGTTGGAAGGGATCTTAAGGATCAAGTAGTTCTGACACCCCTGCCATGGGCAGGGACACCTTCCACTAGATCAGGTTGCTCCATGCCCCATCCAACCTATAAGGACACTGAGGAGGGACTCTTCATTAGGGACTGTAGTGATAGGACAAGGGGGAATGGGTTAAGACGTAAACAGAGGAAGTCTACATTGGAGGAAGTTCTTTACTGTGAGGGTGGTGAAGCATTGGAATGGGTTGCTCAGGGAAGTTGTAAATGCTCCATCCCTGGCAGTGTTCAAGACCAGGCTGGACAGAGCCTTGGGTGACATGGTTTGGTGTGAGGTGTCCCTGCCCATGGCAGAGGGGTTGGAACTGGGTGATCTTAAGGTCCTTTCCAACCCTAACTATTCTATGATTCTATGGGGCAGCCACAGCTTCTCTGGGCAACCTATGCCAGTGTTTTACCACACTCACAGTAGAGAATTTCTTTCTAATATCTAAGCTAAATCCAAGCTCTTTCATCTTAAAGCCATCCCCTCTATGTTCTATCCTCAGGCTCTTGTAGAAAGACCCTCTCCAGATTACCCTTTAGGTATTGGAAGACATATGAGGTGTCCCAGAACCTTCTCTTCTCTAGGTTGAACAAGCCCAGCTCTCTCAGCCTGTCTTCATAGCGGAGGTGCTCCAGCCTTCTGATCATCTTTGTGGCCTCCTCTGGACTCACTCCAATAGCTCCATGTCCTGAACGTGGCCCAAAGATGAACACAGTACTGCAGGGGAGATATCATGAGAGCAGAGTAGAGGGGCAGGATCACCTTCCTTCGACCTGCTGGTCATGTTCCTTTTGATGCAGCCCACGATACGGTTGGCTTTCTGGGCTGTGAGCGCACACTGATGAGTCACGTTGAGCTTCTCATCATGCAGAAGTTATACATTTTTTACTTAGTGAAACTAAATCACAGTAAAATCTTGCCAGGCACATGATGAAATTCATATGGGTTCCTTAATACTGAATATTTCATCTCTGCCTTGTGATGAACACTCAGTGAAAGTCACCACCACCTCTGCTAAATAAAATGGTCTCTTCAGAAACTCCGATGCTGCAAAGAAGGGACCTAACTTCAGCTTCTCAAAACTGACTGCTGTTGAAGCTTTTTATCTGGAAGTCAGGATCAGTGAGGCAAAGGCACAGCAGTGCAAAGAATGATGAGTCTAAGGACAAGTTGAAGGACTGATCCCAGGAATGACTTAGCTGCCTCCCTAAGATGAAAAAGCAGAGATGAAGTAGGACCTCAGTGGGGTGGTTGTCTGGGCCAGACAAAGCTGCGTCACTGCTAATCAATATTCCCAGAGCTCTGTTTTCTCTGCTTCCCACCCCTGCAATTACTGCGGGTGCTGAGGTACTAACTCTGAGTGAAGTAGGATCGTGGCTCATCACCCGAGCAGTGGTGTGGGTTGAACAAAGCCTTCTGTAGGAGATGATTCATCCTGACACTTCTGTTAGCGCAATGATATGTTTTCCCAGAGATGTCCCAAGCACTTTTCCAAGTGCCAATCTTGCTCCTTGGGAAGACTTCAAATAAACTGAGTCAGACAAAAGTCAGTCTGGTTTCTAAGGAAATATGACAAGGCCTGGGCAAGTGATATCCTGTCACTGAGCAGTGGATAGGGCATGACTGGACCAAGTTTGCCTGAGCAGGTAGATGGGAGGGAGTAAGAAACTGTTGTTTCTGTCCTTTATGGGCCAGACTGAGCCATCCCAGTTAACCCGCACTTCTCAGATTGGGTCTTTGACATGTGCTAAATTCTTTGTGGGTTACCTTCAGGTCCTGTGCCTGCAAAATGCCAGCAGGCACAATCAGGATGGCAAATTGGAATGAGCAGTCCATGGGTGAGATGGACCCAACACATAAGTGGGGTCCTTACACCCTAAATAGAAATAAAAAGAATGCCTCTGCTTTTCTTTCATCTGTGGATAGCAGTTAGCACCAGCATCTGCTCCAGATGCCAAAGCAATGTGGGTGCCAAAGGTGTTCTGTGGTGTCTGTGGATGTGAGCAGGGTTGGCTGAGACTGCATGCCTCACAAGAACTAAACTTGTGCTGAGGATTGCTCTAAATCTGAGGTAACAGAAGACTACTCTGGTAAATGACCAGACGGATGCTCTGCTTGTGCCTGAGTTTTCAGAAACCAAGGCAGCAGGATGAAATAGAAGAATCTGGTTGTATACTGACAGAGTCTTGGGCAACATGGTCTAGAGTGAGGCATGGCAGAGGGGTTGGAACTAGACGATCCTGCAGTAAAGCCATCACAGGTACTACCTTCAACAATACACTTGGCAGCATGCAGTCATACAACCCCATGGTGATACGACAATTTAGAGCGCAAAGGCGACTGAATCAAAAGCGTCAACATGCATTTAAACACAGGTGATTTTAGCCAAAATGCCTGTACTACATTTCCTAACAAGGAGGTAGTTTGGGTTAAAATAGACTCCTGAATTTTGGGCTCAAGTATATAAAGCCCAGAGTTTAAAAGCAGAGATGTGGACTATGTAAATATGTAGGTGAAAGACTAATCCTCCTTATTATCATCTTGAGAAAGAAAATAATGAGATAATTAGAAAGTCAGAGGACAGCTTTAAGAGTCACACTGGTTTCCATTAGTTCGTTTAGACAAATCAAACAATCTCCAAAAATCTCTAAAAAAGTTATTTGGCAATTTTACCTGCTTTTAAATAAAATAGTTTGAAGTGATTTTGACATATTAAAATACGTAAAAGTTTCAGGAAGCTAAAATAAGATCTAATGTTTCACACTGGGATTAAGCAAAGCAATTTTGCTCATCCCAGAGGAAATTTCTTAAATGTTTTGATTTTTCAAACTTCTGAGTAACAAAATTTATCCAGAACAATTCTATACAGATGTTTTTGGGAGTCTGCTCAAAGTGAATATTTATTTGTATAACAATATATTCTGGTGAGTATATTACTCTATATAGGTGGTGAAAGGGCTGGAAGGCATGTCCTATAAAGAGTGGATGTGGACTTTGGCCTTGTCTGGTTTGCAGAAAATGAGCCTGAGGGGCAACCTCATTGCTCTCTACAAGCCCTGAGGAGGGAAAGTGGAGAGGGAGGTGCTGATCTCTTCTCCTTGCTATACAGTGACAGGATGTGTAGGAATGGTTCAAAGCTGCATCAGGTGAGGTTCAGACTTGGCATTAGGAAACACGTATTTACAGAAAAGAGGCCAAACACTGGAACAGGCTTTCAAGAGAGGTGGTCGATGCCCCAGGCTTGTCAGCGTTTAAGAGGCATTTGGACAATGCCCTTAACAATATGCTGTAACTTTTGGTCCGGTTGGGCAGTTGGGCAGTTGGGCTAGATGAGCATTGTAGGTCCCTTCCAACCGAAAATACTCTAGTCTGTTCTATTCTGTTCTCTCACTCTGCATTGTGAATGATTTTGTGAAATTGCTAAAAAAGTCCATTCTATAAACCATTTAATCCACAAAATTCTACCAAGTCCTTCAACACCATTTATTTCAGAACACTACCTTTTGTGATGTGATATCATAATGTGTCAGAATATTAAATATCTACCTTGCCAAATGTCCTTTCTACCAGAAATACCTTCAAAAGCGTATGCATGCACACTGCTCCTGAGTTATCTACTGCTTGTGCCAGAATGCACCAGAATATCCATTTAGTTTTAATTTTGTGCTTATATTAGAGAGGTGGAAAAAAGTCTTATTTATTCTAAGCACTTTTGTTGATGACATGCAGGTTGCTATAAAAGCTTGAAAATCAGATCAATTTTATGAGCAATTAAATGGGGTCTGTCCAAAGGTAATTAATTTTATGGCAGAGGTTGAGCAAGGTGATGCTATAATATTCTTATATCTCTGATGATAGGAAGAAAAGATAGCTATTAAATGTTTCCAGATGTTCACATTCCATATCGTTATTTATATTTCAGATCTGTTAACTGTTTTGTTATTAAAGTTCTTCTCTTCTGGATCGTTAAATGTGCAATTCATGCATGCTCCACTGAATATTATGTATACCAAGGTCTTTATGAAAATTAGCTATTCATTTAATAGACGGTGGCTATCTTCTGCTCATTTGCAATGTGACCAACAGTTAGATGTGTATCAGTGAAAAGAATAGTTCCCTCAGATTTCCAGATAAAAGGGAGGAAAAGTCACATAATGAGCCATAGCTGGTTTTCTTAGAAACTAATATGGAAAAGTTGAGACTTTAGTTTATGACATTCACAAAACATCACTGAGATATTCTGCCAGAGGTGTAATTAGATTATACTCCCAGAGAAGTGAAAGTCACCACAGTTCAGACACAAATACAAGAGAAAAGAGTGTCTGAACAAGACCAGGAAAATGAGATGGAAGAGCATTTTATTGCAGCCTTAAATCCAGCACTGGGACTTAAATATAAGAAAACCTTGAAAAATTGCAGTAGGCAATTATGAACAAATAAGGTCCTTTCAAATACTCTTTATCACTCACTTGTTGTAGATGTCGCTCTCTGTGTAGTCTGAGAAGCCATTTAAATGTCCACATTCCTTTGAGATTATTGTTAAATTTTGTATCTTGAAGAAATATTCTGTAGAAAAAAAACCAACCCACATTTAATTGACTGTTCAGTGAAAAAAATCATCTCATTTTATTAGTTATGACAAAATGTATGGAGGTGCACTGTAGGCTCATGTAATGTCCTTTATTCTTTGTAACATGGGTCAGGGAAAACAGATGCTCCTAATCCAAATTCTTTCTGCTTTTTAATTTAAGGGTTTGACACTGATTTGTTTTCTTGACACTCTGATAAGGTTTTTATTGTTTGTCACTGGGGGGAGAGATTCTATGTCATAGAATCATAGAATAGTTAGGGTTGGAAAGGACCTTAAGATCATCCAGTTCCAACTCCCCTGCCATGGGCAGGG
>WTXV02026589.1:0-13394 GCA_009823435.2 Nymphicus hollandicus | reverse complement strand
TGCTTTTGCTCAGGGACCTGGGTATACTTGGTGGGTAATGCGGGAAGACGGGGAAGTCCGATGTGTACCTCAAGGGGATTTGATTTTAGGGGAAAATAGCTAATGAACTCAATTATATGCTGTCGCCTGCTATGTAACACAGCACAGCTGTGTTAAGTATGTTGAAATTAGTATCCTAATTTGATTATAGATCTGGAAATAAAAAAGGAAAAAAAAAAAGATCTTAAACACTGATGTTTGCAAGTCTTACCCTTTAAGTTGTAAGTCTGAAAAGTTTCTGTAACTTACAATTTTGGTGTAGCTGGACCATGTTGAAAGAGACTCCAGAGATCTCATTCAGACCTTGTTTTCACAGCTTTAGGCTTTTTGCTCCTCCGCACCAGGTATAAAGTAAGGAATAACTTTAATATTACATACAGCTTTAGAATTTCCTGTAAGGTTTTAAAATTTTTTTAATTCAGAAATAAAAAGTATTATGTGCATGTTTATGTACAGTTTCCCCATATTGCTGCCAATTTCAGAAGCAGAATTGTATGTAATGCCTGCTGTGTTTGCATGGGTTCCCCACCAGGACTAGAAAGGGATAATAAGACCACCCACTGAGAAGAGGCACCCCCTGTGTGAAGCCTAGTTAGGTTAAGGAGCATGAGGAATGTGGCACCTTGATTTCCTTTCCTGGAAAAAGGTAGGAAGTAGAAGCCTTGTATGCCTTGAGAGAGGAATGACTCGAATGTATGGATTTGGGAAATGCTTAAAATGGACTCCCCTGAAGGAGAAGATACATCAGATTGTGTTCCCAAGCCTCCATTACATTAAGCACAACTGGCTTTTAATATCTGGAGAGTTCAGGTGAAAATTGTGATATATGCTCTCTCTTTTTCAAACACATACAAATGGATGTTTCTACTAATAGCTCTTACTAGTACCTTATATACGAAAGGAACCATCAATCTGATTGTTGAAAATACACACGGTTAATGTCAGAGTGAAACCCTACTCCACACCTACTAGTTTTTTCTTGCAGTAAAATAATTTGAAATCTTTACAGGTTCATCTCCCTAACATGAGATATTTTTAAAATAGGATGAGCTATTGAATGATGAAATTTTCCAGCATTTTAGATTATGAAAAATGTTTTGTACCTGCCTTCATTAGAATGTTTTTCTACACATCAAATGATTCAACCCTAAGTTATCCCAATACATGGACACCTTCATATACTGTGAACATCCATACTGTATTGAGCTCTTTCCAAGTACTTTCATGCATTACACTATACATAAAGCTTGAAAGGAACTTTTGAGCGTAGTTTCTTCTATTACTATAAGACTTGGGTTGAACACAAAGAATAAATCTTTTCAAGATACTCCTTACTGCTCATCAGACAATCACTAGGAAAAGTTTAATTTCAGTATATCAGGTTTACCCTTAGGAAATGATGATTCAGAGTAGTCAATCAAAACCATTCAATTAATAGATGCCATTCAGTACTTTAGAGGACTGACACACTCAGGAGATATGCACTCTATCTACTTATATTTTTACATTAGAGATTTCCTAAAGGAAGAAAAAATTCTGCAGTGAGCATTCTGAGAAATGGAAGCAATCTATAGGAATGCTGTTTAAGTCTTTCACTGTCTTCTCATTTATTACTGAGTAAGAGCTATCTGGCATTTTAAGCATGATTTGTCTTTAAAAGCATGCATTTGCTGATGGAATGGAGACAAATACCTGTTAACCTCAAGCACAAAAAATATCTGAATAAATAATATTACCCATCAATTATATTTTATAGTGTTTTGATTTTCATAACCTTGTGTAGTTAACAGTTCATTGTGGTAATATGAACTCATTTGCTGCGTACTGCAACTTTATTAGGTCCTAATCCTCATCCTTGCTCAGTTTCTAGAAAATGTACCACAAAAATATTACTTCTTCGAACAGCACAGAATGCCTGTTTTCTGTACCAGTGCTTTTTTCAATAGTAGTATCATGAACAGACTGCTCAGTGTCTTGAAGAATCCATCCAAAATGATTCCAACCTTTCAAATAAAGTTAATATCTTTCCTAACTGTGTAAATTAATTCTGATTTGCTTCTGCTTCTTAACCTGCTCTCCACCTTTCTGGAGCTGCACTGGTTTACATTCACTTGTCATGACTCGTTCTCATATTTAGGCAGAGAAATAAAACCTCCGTGTTTGCATCAATAACATTCTTTAAACTGAAGGAGTGAAAATAATGAAAGAATAAAAGCAAAAATAATTTAGAAATTACAGTATATGTTTTTCTGTAACCTGCTGAAGTTCTTTGACCACATGGCAGACTGCTGTCACCATTAAATTAAGTAAATCCCATCCAGTAAGACTGCATTCTTATGAAATCATGATGCTCTCAAAAATCACAGAGTTTTCTTCAGGGATTCGTCCTTTAAATTTCATATATATAGGAGCTCTGTCTAGCAACTAGCATTCTCTGGACAACTCAGAAACTTTTCTGTTTCAGGAGGAAAATAAACCCCTCATATTGCAGCATGCACTTGAAGGTTTCCAAACAGCAAATTATTCTCTCCAGGAAGGATGAAAATGCTTCACACCTATAGACTTTCCTTGATCAGGGGGCAAAACTTTTGGTCAAATAGTCCTAAACAGATTACTTGCTCCTTATTAGTCCAACTAAACCAGTCATCTTGATTCCCTCTGTCTTACCTGAAAGAGGCAGACACTTCTGGGATATAATGCCTATCTACCTTTGACATTTTTCTTAGGATGGGCTTGACTGACCTCTCTTTTTCATGTCTCTTTCCAGTAAATGTATTGACGTGTACTTCATTATTTTCAGTTAGATAGCTAACATTTAGAAGGCTATATTCAGTGAAATAATGTCCACCTTTTTGCATGTTTATTCTGTTAGTACCCTGAAAGAATCATGTTATTCTTTCCCTTGTGGTATACAAAGGAGAAGGTGAACCCAGCAGTGCCTTGGCAAGATTTCCAACCCAACCTTGTCCTACACTTTCTAAATTGTGATGCAATGGATGCTGTGTAGAAAGTAGGATTGCTCACTTCCCTAAAATCACCAGAACCAACATTTGAACTGAAGGACTTAAAGGAATTTCTGAAGTTCTCAAGCTTAGGTGGGTCTTCTGCTAGGTATGTAGTCTGACAGGTATGACTGAGGAGCATATTGTATAGTTGGAGTATGGAAGCCAAGTGGTAGTTATGGTGCATTCTGGGAAGGTCTCTGATTGGATGTTCAGTGGATCCAACTACAATGATACTGTTACTCAACCTAATGAGATGAGATGCTCCTTCAGTGGGGTTCCTGCCTCCCTCCCTCACATGACTTCCTTCCATGACTTAAGGAATATCTTGTCAAAGAGTGTGAGCATTTGAGTAATTGGAATTAAATTAATGATCACATAAATTTTTGATATCATTTCATGCTTGAGACCACTCTTAACCTACTGCTGCATGCACGCAGATTTAGAGAGTCAAGGGGTGGAGGACAAAACGTAATCATTCAGCCACTGCAATCTTACAATTAAAATGGTGTTCACACAAGAAAATGGAGTACACTTTACTATGTCAAACCTGTCCACCACAGTGTTCTGCTATAGTACTAAAAAATTAATACAGAACTTTTTAGGCAGTAAATTAAGTCCACATGAGTATACGCTGACTGTACTGCATGTATAAATAAAAGCACTGCATTTATTATGGAAAAAACAAATCCACAAAACACCTCTGCAGTGGAGTAATCAAATTATTTGATGTGGAAATTTTACCCTTCTGAACAATAAAATAGCAAATCAGAATGGGGCTAAAGCATTTGGTTTCATTAACTGAATTGAACTCTTCCACAATAATTACTTTCGCTTCAGTCTCACATTTCACTGACAATTTGGTGCATTAAAAAGTATAGTTCACTGTTTTATTTTCTCTATTTATACAAGGTTTATCATGGTAATACAGTCTGTCATTCCTTATGCAGTCACATAGCAAAATATGAAACAGTTGGCTTAGAAAACCCTGATTCCCAGCTTTCCTTATATGGCACATCATTGGCAAATGCCTCTCATGGATATCACAAAAATGTAATTATAATGTCATGGGGTTTTATCATTCAGATGCAGTCAGTATTAGTCTGTTTGAGCCTACTGCATGGGACTTTAAGTCTAGACAAAGCATGAAAGCAAAGCAACAGCTGACAATGCCTTTTGCTGTCTCAGATATCCTCATCAGTCATATGTTAGTGCGTCTGCATCATCTACCCTGATCCTCTATTTCATCATGAACAAAAATGCATTTTCAAACTGACTAGCCTTTGATACAGTGCCAGTGTTGAGAATTTATGGGACTTCCAAATAACAAATTTCTACCTCTTCCTTACAGATATATTTATAATGTAAAAGAATATGCCACACGGTCTGTGTAAACAGTAGTACAAAAAATAAATCAGAAGTATATACAAGGGAGTAAAGAACAATATATTGTCTTGAATTCTGGGAATTTCCATTATTGTAGTTATTGTGTCAAAGCTGTGCACAGTATGGACACTGAAGTGTTAATGATAAGGCTAAATTAATGGTCTGT
This sequence comes from Nymphicus hollandicus, assembly GCA_009823435.2. Taxonomy (NCBI): domain Eukaryota; kingdom Metazoa; phylum Chordata; class Aves; order Psittaciformes; family Cacatuidae; genus Nymphicus; species Nymphicus hollandicus. The sequence continues at coordinate 8,801 of WTXV02026589.1, read as the reverse complement.
GACACTGTAACCATGAGCCTGTTACAGCAGCAGGATGTATTAAGAAGAATTCACAGTATGAAGAAATCATGCTCCGTTTGCTATGGACACAAAGCAAAAATGATGAAGATGCAGATGCATTTTGTAGTAAACTATGTTCAGAGAATGAGACCACAGTCTATAAGACCTTTCAGCAGTGGGAAGAGGACATTACTCTTAAAACTCCAAAGGCAGAATTATCCTTGTGCCCTTGTTTCACATATAGAAATCTTTTTTTTCTCAAACTGAAGTACTACAATCCTGTAAAGCATAAAATGTTCATATTCACATCATTTGACGAGAGGAAACAGAGTAGAATTTCTACTCTCAGTAAAGTGTAGCTTTACCAAAGTCATAGATTAAATTGACATATAAAAACCTTGAATGAGATTCTGTTTCTTGCAAGCCCCTAGCTTGCTTTCAAATGAAAGAAAACTCTTAAGAATTAATTTGTATGTCACATATCATTCGAGACATTTTAACTAGGTTAAAATGCTTTAAAACTGATAGCATGCCTTATATATATTCTATTTATATATATTGTATCTTAAAATACCTTAGACCAAAAATTTTATGATAGTTTAAGGAAGAAAGACTACTTTCATTCCATTTACTAGGCTATCTGTAGCAGATTAGCTTTACAGATCATTTTAATATATCTTATTTAAGATTTGAGATGCAAATATAATAAAAGGCAGCTCTAAATTATGTGATATACTTCAGTAATCAAGTACAGACAAATGAAGTAGGCATTCATGGTTCAATTTTCTCAGAAGCTGAATAGTTGCTAATTACAATAGATAGTATTTTATCCCACTTAAAATACCTACTAATACTTTACGTTTGTTACTAGGAAATCATTAACACATTATAGAGAGCATAAAATAGCATCGTAATGCATAATTTTGTTATTTAGCCTTTCCTTTTTCCTATTAACCCTTAAAAATATGTATTTTCCTGTGCTTTTATAGTGAAGAATGGAAATATTTTCCAGAACTCCTGAAAGATAATGTATTTAAGGTAAAAATTATTTACATGTTCACATAGTTGGCAATGCAGTCCAAATTTACACCAGCTAATTTGTTAACATATTTCCTAACCTAGAACAAGCCTTATAGGCATAAAAGATTTCTCTGGCACTTCTAAAAGGGTTGCCATTTGTTATCCACTGGTATAGTTTGTGTAATGATGCCACATCTGCTGGAAAGTAATTTAAATATGCATGATATCCTAGTTGTTTGGTTTTTGTTTTGTTTGGGGTTTTTTTGTTTTGTGTTTTTTGGTGGGGGGTTTTTTGTGTTTTTTTAGTTTTGGTTTTGTTTTTTTTTCTCCTTTGTTTTAAGTATGAAATATCAATAATTCCTATGTTAAATGAAGTAGGAAATGGCTGCAGCCACAAATCCATAATACAGTGGGTTTGGCAGGAATGTCAGCTTAAGAAGTTCTTGCTCCCCACCTAACTCATGCTTCTGAGATTTAAAAATGGATTGAGTAATCTTAACCCCATATGATATAGCTGGCAAAATATAGAGCAGCATGTTCCTGAATGGGGATGGGAACAAATAGTTAGGCATGCAGCCAACAATGTTAAACCAACATTGCTGCTTAACTCCTTCAACTGAGAAGCTGATCTCAGAACAGTTTTCAACCTATTCAGCCATTAATAAAGGTAAGGTGCCATTTCTGTGCTTTCAGAAATTAACTGGTATAAATCACATAATAGTGGAGAAATAAATTTCAAATCACAATTATGACTGGTAAAGAGTGGTGGAAAGCCATACTAATACCATTCAATAAAGAATATCCATATAAGGAAAAATATGTTTGAAAAAGCTGGGAAATGAGGACCATATACTGGAAAGCAACAACTCGGAAAAGGAAGAGTCACAGTGGACAAGCAGCTTAAAATGATATCCTAATATCACTCTTCAATGTTAGTGCTGGGGAGTATTTGAGAAGTTGAGAGATTATCTTTTCCCTCATTATATGACATTACTGGACTAGAAATTGCATGTTGTTCTTGCATTTACACCCCTAAAAGCTGTAGAAAAATTACAGTAGGAACAAGAAATATGACTCAAATTATTCAGAGCCAGGAAAATATAATTGTAGACTGATGGCAATCAAAAAAAGCGCATAAATTATTTTGCACATGAAAAAAAAGCATACATTTTTTGTAAACAAAGCATAAATTTTATACATATAAACAGATCTTCTGGGAGAAAAAAATATTGCATATGAAAGTGTTGTTTGGACAAAGTCTTAAATATCCAGTTCCATAAGTTGCTGAGGCATATCAGATGCTAATGACATTACCTCTTGCAAATAGTTTTAGTCTCACACAGTAAGAATTCTTTGTATCAAAAGTAAATGTAGTCTAAAATAGAAGAAACTTCTGTTACACAAATATAACAAGCAAGAGCCTAAATTGACTGGATTTTGAAATTGGATGTAATAGTTGTTTCTCTTCTCTAAATAAAAAAGAAAGAAAAAATGTGTAGCTTTATTAATATACTTGGAGATAAAGGAGTATGAAACATCTATACATTCATTAAAATATAATGTGGAAAAATTAATTTAGGTTCCCAGAAAAGAATGATCATATAAAAGTCAAAATTCCATAAAATACCATCTTCTATACTCCAACTGTAAGAGCAGCTTTTTGAATTGCTAAAAAAAATTAAAAGCTAGCAAAGTTTTCCAGGATTTCATAAATCAAAGCCTCTAGAGATTCAGACTGACTGATTTTAACAGAAAATGTAGCATCAATATGTCAGAAAAATATATTACTATGATAAACAATAAGGTGTCCTTCTAACTCCAAAAAAAGAAACCACCTAAGACCTGCTTATATCCAGGCAAGGGTTATTTTTTCAGATTTGTTGACATGAGAAGTAGCGTCAATGAAGATCTGCTTTGGTAAATAACAGCAACGTGTGTACAAACATGCAATGTTCAGTTGCTCAGTGTTGCTCAGTGTTGTCCATTTGAATTTGAATTAAGAAGAAATATTTCCTGGTTTTTTTTTTATTTAATAATACCTGTTTAAATAAACCAAACAAGAATACAGGTACAGTAGTACAGAACACTAGCATCATCTTATTTATCCTGCGCTTTCTTTACAAAACTTATTAAAGCAACATGTCATATTTATGACAGTCAAGAGAAAGGATCAGTGCAATAAACCTGTGACACATACTGTGCTGGCGGGAGACTGATTGGTTTTTTTCTGGCACGACTCACACAGTCTGGATAATGACCACCATAGATTGACTTTTTTTTTTAGATTGACTTTCACATCTTAAGCCACAAGCGGACAGGATGCTAATCTTATCATATTTGTACAGTGACTCATCTTCCACAGAAGTAATAGAGGCAGAGGGGAAGTAATGTCTTCTTTGTAGTAAGTCTTTCCAGAGTAGACATTACCAGAATCTGTGGGGTGAAATATGGGAGGAAGTGGGGGGAAGAAGGAAAATTAGAAAATATGAGTTAAAAGGGAGGATGTGCAGAATTGCTGAGCTTTGCAATTCCAACTCTGCTCTTCCTCAAAAATGAAGATTATTAATTCCCTGCTCTCACAACCAGGGCAAATGATAGTAGAGATCTAAGCACACCAAATCTCCAAATTTCAGAAAAATGAATGCTACTGCGGCCTTCACACTTTCAACATTTCTTTGAATAAAAGGAGTGTAGAAGGATGGGCTTGGATCACGCAAGAGACTGAAATAATAATTGGGGAAGGAAGCATGAGGGAAGCTGGGTTAGTTGCAGCAGACAGTGGTATAGGACAGAAGAATAGTGATTGGTTTATAGAAGGACTTAGTGTATCAGGCAGGCTTGAGCAATAATGGAGCAGCAAGAATTGCAATAGGACATCTGCAGCTGCTGTAAGGTGTTGGCATGAGTATATGTGGGTACATGATATTAGGTAGTATTTGTCTTTAAGAGTTGGGTTGCCTATATAGCAGAGCACTGATACTGGAGACACTAGTGTTCTTTCTCTTTCTTTATCATTGCTCTTCATCTGTGTGGCACTTCCCCATAGCTACTGACTGTAAGATTGCTGAAAGACAAGGCAGAAAAAACACATGAAAAGAGGATGCTAAAGGAAAGGAAGAGCTATTGAGTAATGTCAGCAGCCCTGATGAATGTCTAGCATTCCAGCCGGCCTGCTAGAGACGTGAAATGCATGTGTTTTGGCAGATTAGAAAATAAATCTAAGCCCAGAAAATGCTGTTGGCTGTTGCAGTCTTTCTCCTATTACCTAGAAGGCTTTCAAGATTAGCTGTTGATGCAAGAAATGGCTATGGGTTCAACAAAAAGAGCTATATGTCATCCAAAGGAAGATCCCAAGGGAAATAGCTTCAGTCCTGAATGCAGGGGAAAAGAGAAGTAATAAAAGCTGGTGTGATGAACACTTTGAGTGTCCACATAAGAAAGCATAAGAAAAGACTGAAAGGGAAAAAGACTGCTCATTGGAGATTTTGGACAGAAAAGTGGGCTTGCTATTGATAATACCAAGATTGAACTTTGCATGAACTTCAAAGCATATACCCATTTTTTATTTAGAAGGCACTTGGGAGACATGGGAAAAACACGAACCAATGGGGGAACATTACATTACTGAGAGGGTCCAGTGTAATGACAGTGAAAGGGAGCAGAACAAATACATGATCTACTGCGATGGTAGCTGCAGAAGAATGGGGCTTTTAAGGGAGCACATAGTGCAGTGAAGAATTACTTTATTTAAAGAGCAGGAATGGTTTGGAGGAGCCCTGCGTAATTGCATGCTGTAATCAGAGGGAGGAGTTATGAGAATATTTCAGAGAGACAGACAGATATGCAAAGCAGCATTCATTGGAAAAAGGAATTGATGAAATAGTGATAACATCTGTGGAAGCTATTAGATAACAGCAGGAGATATTGAGGAAGAACAAAGAAAAACGCTGAAAGTATGTGATCAGAAAGAGGACTAGAGCAGGAAATAACCTTGTGATCAGCAGGAAAGCTATCTAGCACAATGCAACAGGAGATGAGTGGGAAGGTCTGGAATAAATTTGCTGGAAAGACCTCACAAGTATAAGGAAGTAAACGATCAAGGGACACATTTTCATCTAAAAAGTCACATAAAAGTCTTATTGGAAAAATATTTAGGGGGTTGTGTTTATCTTGAACGCATATGAATTTTAAGGAATAGGAATTGCATGATGATGTGCATTTTGTAGAGTATCTGCTACTCTGCAATCCTCATCTTGAATGAAGCCTATGAAGTTACTATGATGTCGTGGTTTAAGGCCAGCCTGTAATTCAGAACCACACAGACATTCACTCAGTTGTCACCTTCTTCCCTCCCCGCTCCTTGCGAGAAGGTGAGGAGAATTAAAAGAATGTAAATCCCACAGCTTGAGATAAGAGCAGTCCAGTAACTAAGGTATAACACAAAACCACTACTGCTACCACCAATAATAATAATGATAAGGGAAATAACAAAGGGAGAGAATATAAAATTAAAAGGGGAAGAAAAAAAGACAAACCCCAACAAAAAACCCACAAGTGATGCTCAATACAATTGCTCACAACCCACTGACCGATACCGAGCCCGACTTAAGCAGCAACCTGGGCCTTCTGGGTAACTCCTCCCATTTTATACACTGGGCATGACATGCTATGGTATGGAATACCCCTTTGGCTAGTTTGAGTCAGGTGTCCTGTCTCTGCTTCCTCCCAGCTTCCCGTGCCCCTCCTCACTGGCAGAGCATCAAGGACTGAAAAGTCCTTGATCAGGATAAGCGCTACTGAGCAACAACTAAAACATCAGTGTGTTATCAGCGTTGTTCTCAGACTGAAGTTGAAAACACAGCACTGCACCAGCTACTAAGAAGGAGAAAAATATTACAGCTGAACCCAGGACAACTGCATTATACCAATATGACAGTAATTTTATTACTTCTGTACAACAAATAGCATGGAAATTATATGGCTTTGGGCATATTCTTTGTGTTTGTGCATGTAAGATCATTTCAGACACATATATGAAGACTTAATTCATTTAGGTCTACAAAATATACTTAAGGTGCTTTGGGCACCCTGCCACCAGGTCCACATGTGAGTCAAAGCAAATCTGCTGACAGGTATCTTTCCAGTCATTGTAACAGAGGCACAGAAGTCCTTTGCCTCCTGCATAACCATGACACAACATTTAGTAAATCTATCATAATCACCCAAATATTGAGTCTTTCATGACCAGTATCCTAGAATCACTTTGTTTTCCAAATGTCTGTCAAAAAACAAAGAGGTCGTGCAGGACAAAGTACTAGCAATATCCAGGATTCAAGCAAACTTGTTTTGCTGAAAGTTTGGCTTAAAATTGTCCTGCTTCAGCCTTTTAAATTGTTTCCTGATTTCTGGTTGTATGAAATCAAGCAGAATCCAGCCTTATCATTTCTGACCATGATACTAATGCTAAACAAAAAGCCAGTAACAAAAACATTATTAGTAAAAAAAAAAAAAAGAAATAAAAGGAATGACTTTTATATGCAGATAAAAAATAAATGAGAGCAAAAGTCTAATTAATAAATGAAGAGGAAGAAAATTAGTGATGATGATATAATTGCTGAGGTGCTGACTGCTCTGTTTTTAATGAGAGAAAAAGGGTGGGAAGTAAGTATAATTAGGAAGTAATGAAGCTTCTCTAAATACAGCTGTTTCTAAAATAGAGGTAAGAACATGCTGGAAGGTATAATGGTTATAGCCACCACTATTTTTGTTTGTACAGGAACTATTGACCAAGGCCAGATTTTCTTCTGCTTAGACTGCTGTGATTACCTATTCAAGGAGCACAAGGGTTATCTAAGGATTTCTATAAGAGCTACATATAGCAGTTAACCTAAAATATTCTAAAATTAATTGTTTAACTAATTTCTGATATTGTTCATAAAGAAATGAGAGCACAACACAGATGTGTTTCTGGAGTTCAAAAGTAATATAAGTTTTTTTCTGGTAAGTAGTGTTAGCTCGACACTTTAAAAAGAGCAAACAGGTTGTTATCTAAAGTTTGGAAACTGGCTGCTGGTTATCTGAAAATGATTCTGCAGTTTCAATTAATTTCTTAGTGGACTGTAGTCAGTTTCTGATGTAGTCTACAATATTTATTATTTCCACTGTAATTTCCAACAGGCAGGGCAACACTGAAGCTGGTATTCTAGAGAGCTTACCTTTAAGGGTGATCCTCTAAATTCATACTTAGGGCACCTAGCACATAGATGTAAAGACATTCTTCATGTTTCCTGAAGTTGTATGTCCATGCTGACTGGAAGGTAGCCAATATACAAGAAGGGCATGAGGGAAGATCCAGGGAACTACAGACCTGTAAGTCTAACCTCAGTTCCTGGAAAAATTATGGACAGGATCATAATGGGTGCTGTTGAAAGACATGCAAAGAACAATGCTATCATCAGGCATAGTCGATATGGGTTCAGAAAGGGAAAGTCCTGTTTAACTAATCTGATATCATTCTATAATAAGACCACCTGCCTAGTGGATAAAGGGATGTGGTGGACACAGTTTTTCTGGATTTTAGTAAGGCTTGTGGCACTGTCCCTCACAGCACCCTTCTTAGCAAGTTGTCCAACTGTGGGATGGGTGGGTTCACAGTGCACTGAGTGATGAGCTGAAAGAAGGGTAGGGCTCGAAGTGTTGCAGTGAATGGGGCTGGCAACTGGTCACCAGTGGTGTACCTCAGTGCTTAATTTAGGGCCAGCTCTTTTCAATATTTTTATCACTGATCTGGATGCAGGAGTTGAATGCATCATAAGCAAGTTTGCTGATTACACTAAACTGGGAGGTGTTGCGCAGTCTTTTGAGCAACAACAGGCCTGGCAGAGGGATCTAGATAGACTGAAGCAATCATCAATGACACGACATTTAACAAGACCAAGCCCTGGATTCTGAACCTAGGAGAGAGTAATGCCAGCACAAGTCTAAACTGGGAGAGGAGTGGCTGAAGAGCAGCCCTGCAGAAAGGGATCTGGAGGTGCTGGTTGACTGCAGGGTCAACAGGAGTCAGAAGTGTGCCCTGGCAGTTAAAGGGCAAACATCATCCTGGGGTGCATCAAACAACATAACCAGCCTAACAAAAGAGTGATTATGTTGCTGTATTCAGCATTGGTGCAGAATATCTTTAGTATTGTGTGCAGATCTGGGCCCCGCAATTTAAGATGAATGTTAAGGTCCTTGCATGTGTCCAAAGGAGGGCAACAAAGCTGGTGAATGGGCTGAACGGAATGTCCTGTGAGGAGTGGCTAAAGACTCTGTGTTTGTCTTATTTGAAAAGAAGCTTTGGGGGTGACCTCATTGCTCTCTAGCAGCTTCCTGAGAAGGGGAAGTGGAGAGGGAGGTGCTGATCTTTCCTCCCTGGTATCCAGTGACAGAACACGTGGGAATGGTTCAAAGCTGCAACAGGGGAGGTTTAGACTGTACATTAAGAAGCATTTCTTTACTGAGAGGGTGGTCAAACACTGGAACAGGCTTCCTGAAGAGGTGGTTGGTGCCCCAACTTGTCAGTGTCTGAGAGGCATTTGGACCATGCCTTTAACAACATGCTTTAACTTTTAAGTCAGCCCTGAATTGATCAGGCAGTTGGACTAGATGATCATTGCAGGTCCCTTCCAACTGAATTCTTTTCTTTTTTTCTCTTTTCTTTTCTTTTCCTTTTCTTTTCTTTTCTTTTCTTTTCTTTTCTTTTCTTTTCTTTTCTTTTCTTTTCTTTTCTTTTCTTTTCT
>WTXV02026588.1:0-11914 GCA_009823435.2 Nymphicus hollandicus | reverse complement strand
TAGTGTGAGGTGTCCCTGCCCATGGCAGGGGGGTTGGAACTAGATGATCTTAAGGTCCTTTCGAAGCCTAACTATTCTATGATTCTATGACTGTAACAAATGTAAGAAATGATAGCATCACATAACCAATGAACATGCCACTTAAGTTCCTCAGTTATAAAATCAGAGAAGCTTATTTCAAAGAAGGGAAAGAAGGAAGAGAGAGAAGAAGGGAGGGAGAGAGGGAGGAAGGAAGAGAAGTAAAGAGAAGCTGTGAAGTGTCCTCTTCTTCCTGCTACCTGGTGTTCCCATTTTCCATATAAGTAGTCTGGACTCAGGGGTGTGATGTTGGGGCACTTGTAGGAAGAGTGCCAGCTATCTTGTCTGCCTAATATGATCAAGTACTGTTTTCACAACGGGAGGTGGAGTGGGTGGAGGTTAGCATTAAGTAAATATGAATAGACTGAATTTGTCCTGAACATCACAACTTGTTTGGCAGTGTAGGGACAGGAATTGGTTTCTTCTGTTGTAGCTGTTCCAGTTTATAAAATGCATTCGTACCTGAATTCAAGCACTTGCTCCTATTTATATTTAGAGTATTGCTGAGGATGCGTAGATCCATTATCCTCTTCATCACCTCTTGTAACTGATTTGAATTGCCACATCTAATCCTGTTTGTTTTTTGTTTGCAGGCAGTTTGCTCATCTATTATTGCTCCTCTGAAAAGCACCTGGGCATAGGCAGACTACTGCATTACTGTCATAGGCTTGTGAAATGTGGGTGTTACAGCATTTCATATTTCAATGTTCCAGTCCCTCTGTAGATTTATTTCCTAAGCCTCTAGTCCTTAGTGCATACGTTTTTAATATAATAGGTGCTGCTTTATGACAAACCTGGCTAATGACATATCTTGGAAAAGTGCGTATTACCTGTAATGAATCTTCTCATCTTTCATGATCATTAATTACTTGCTAAATTCTCAAGGGCCTAACTAAGAAAATACTTAACTGACTGGTACTGCAGTGGCCAGCATAAAATTCATTACTGCTTAAGCATAACACATCAATCTCCAGGGTATTTTGTGAATAGTGTATGTATGTCTTCAACATGTTTTTCAAAGAGGATACATAATAGCTTGGTGAAACAATTAATCTAACATTTATGTTTCATTCCACAACAGAATGTTTTCATATCATATTTTTGTTAAATGGGAATGAATTTAATCTTGGATCTATTGTTAGAACTTAATGGTCAAAACAAAACAAAAGCTCTACAGCCCCAAACACCTGTCTGTTTCTTTTTATCTTTTATATGCTTTAACATCAATGCATCTATATATATTATGCATAGATGAATGAATGAATAAATTAAGAAAACATACTGTCTGTTTTTCTGTAGCTCATATTTATTGCAATGATTTATCTGATCTCCATAAAGTGCTGCTTACTGCTGCAGAAAATATTAATTCTTCACAGAATGAAGCGTTCAGCTGCTATCATAGCTCTGGGCATTTTTTTCCTCATCCGAATGCTAGGAAGATGCACGTGATTTATCTTCTGTGTGGGAACACATACTGGAGTCTAGTTTTAAGAATGCTGTTTGCACCCTGTTATTTTAGCGTACATTATATGGCACATTTTCTGTTGCAATTCTGGCTTCTGCACCAAAGCTCTCTTTCTGTAATTTGTTACTTATCTAATATACTGTTGATTAATTCATGATTTTTCTATTCACATTACATATTTTAATTGCCAGTAGTTAGCTGGTAAGGTATCTCAGCATACTAAAGAAATCCTAGGAGTGTAGTTCAATTACCAGGGCTATTGAGCATGTCAGAAATTACAAGGGGAGATGAGAGTTTTATGGTTCTGGATATCAACGTGAAAGGTAATAAGGTTGTTTCCGGGACAGTATCACCTCTCACAACAAGTCATGTATACTTGTATTGTCTAATCATTGTAATGGAGAAACTTTTATTGTTCTTTTCTTTTGCACTGCTCTGAACGTGTAAGCTATTAATTTGCTGATGAATATTCACATACCATCCAGTGTTTGCCCTTCTAAAATATATAGTGCACAGCTGCACAAGCGCATGGAATAACACCCCTTTTTTTACATTGTATGGTGAAAGTGAAAATGCATATAATAGTGTACAGAAGCATCACTTCAATTGTCATGAATATACCTGAAAACGGGGAAAACCTAAGAGAGAACTTATTCAGGATAATGTTGGAACCAAAGTGATATTTCATTAGGGAATTGCTTAGTTCTTATCCATTAAGGAGACTTAAATTACATGGCATGAGCTACTACCAGCTGCACTATAATATTATGCAAGGTTTTTGATTGCTTGGAGAAGCAACACTGTACACCATATTTAGTCATTTGTGATTTTATGCTAAGCTTTGCAATCTGGTACTGTCACTTGTGTTAATGCATTAACAGTTTGAATATTTATATTGACTCATGCAGCTGCAATTTTTGTATTTTCGGATATGACAAATAAAGCATACTTCTGTAAAACTGCATTAACTGTAAGGTAATGATACTTGTCCACTGCTGAAAATCTACCTTGTACACTGACATTTGCTGGGTAACTTAAGAAGTGTCCCTCTACTATATATAATTTAATAGCTGGCATCAGGTGACTTTCTCTAAGGGGACAGAGGAACAGAATTAGTGGCTCTTCTAATGAATATGTGGAATAAGCTTTACATATTTAAGTCTTTTTAAACACTGTAGTGTCAATCCAGGGCCAGTCGTCACCTGGGCACTGTACGTAAATAGTGGGTCTCTCTCTTGGTTTGGATTCCAAGTTTTGCCAAAAGAAGTTGAGGATGACTTTGTGCTATTTTTGTACCTGTTAGACTTTGGTGCTGTGGGGATCAAGTGCAGCATTAACACAAGCTGGAACTTTGTTAGGTATTACAAGTGACAGCCAGGTCCTTTTTGCAGCCAAGGCTATAGCATATTGCTTTGGCCATAATGCTTTCCTTACTGCTGTATGCCTCACTGCCAGACTGCCCTTCTCTAGAGTGCATGAGTGAGATCTGGGCAGAATTGGTGGACAAAAGATGCATCACCAATAATAATATAATAATTTCCACTTGCAGAAATAGAGACAGATGTGTTATAGCCCTCTTCTACAACCACATCATGGGAGCCAGAACATACGCCGTGATTAAGACCATGAGTCTCTGTGTATAATTATCTTTCATCCATTTGTTTTTCTCTTTGAACTGTGAGCTTTTGTGTGCCTTTCTTTTTATACTGTTTAGAGCCTAGCCCATTTGTGTCACCATAAGTATCTTGCTGCAGACAGAAGACACTTCAGACAAAAAGAAATCTGCTCACTGTACTCACAACAGCAGTTCCTCTGAAATTAAAGGGTTTCTCTTTGATTTGGTCTTAATGCACAGCCTGAAACTAGCTTGTATGAACATGCCCAAGTGCATACAAATATTTGGGTGTGAGTCTGACCCTCTGGAGGCAATGCTTTACCTGCTCAGGATGCAGTGAAAGTGAACACCGTGTTTCTGTGAAGCACTGCCATCTGGCAGCATAGACAATGATATTTGGGATTGCTTGCAGGAGTTAAGAAAGTAGTTTTTGGGATGGCATAGGCCAAGTATCTGCCATTAACTATCTACCTTCCCTTCCCTCCATGGATTCTCCTGGAGACAACTATTCAGAGTTTTGCTATTTGAAATCTGGGTCACTAGTTTACAATGTGCCAGTATTTTCTGTGCCTGCAGTTGTTCATTTTTCATGTTATTTAATTTCATATTGTGATGAACAAAGCAATTTCAAACAGAACATGAGACTGAAAATCAAATTGCTGACATTCGTAGCTCTGAGCTGGATTGTTGTTTATATGAAGAAAAAGCTTTTCAAAGAGAAGCAGCAGGGCAAGTTTTCACACACGGAGCTTCTGCTGCATTTTTTCACTGAAATATAGGATGGGGAGAACCTTTGAAGTGCCATTGTGAGATTTGGGGTCCACAAATCCAGCTGTCTCTGAGGTCACCACGGGCTTGAGTTTTCAATGCTGAAACGTGGGCATCAGTACTGATTTCCTGACACCTTGCCTTTCTTTCATGAAACCAGGCCACTCTGCTGTTATCTGTGATCTTTGAGTTGAAAAGTTATTTGACCCAACCAAATAAGAAAACAGTGAATAAACCACAGGTCTCCTATGGAGATACTGACAGGGTCAGCTAAAGGCAAGGAAAATATAAATTAGATCACTTAGTCTCAAAGTATTCTTCAATCTTATAACTTCCTTATCACCTCTTTCTTTTTTGTTTGCTGAAGCAATTGGGTAAGACCTCAGTACTTGCATGCTACTGGGAATTATAATCTTGGTGGTTTATTTCCTTTAAGCTGACTATTGGGTGTAAAAATCTTTGAATTAAATTTCTAGTATAAGAGAAGAAAGAGAGATTTATTTCCTGCATTTATATTTTAGAGAATTAACCGGTTTTCTTTTACTCTTAGTTTTATGCAGCCTCTCTTTCCCCTATAAATTATTGATTTTGTAGACAAATAACTGCTCCACTGCCAGAAGTTAAATGTCTTTGTCTGCCAGGCATGTGAGCTGGCCCTCAGCTTGAGCTCTGAGAATCACTCAAGTAGAATTTATGAACAATAGAACTGATAGTCTCTTTTTGCATGAATACTTCCCCGTGTGGGTGAAATACCCAGAGAGCAAGCTTTGAAATACATGTGCATGTTGAAACTTAAAAATATAAACCATCCCAGTGCCTTGGCAGCTGCCTTTTACTTTACAAGCCCTGCTCCCTGATGGAGGTTTGGCTGTCTCACTTCAGGTTTCCTGGGGAGCGTGCAGACCTCCAAGCAGAGCCTGTTCTTCACTATTAGTGTTGCAGGTTGAGTAGCAGCGCTTTGGAGACGTGGAAAACCCAGAGGGAAAATGAGAATCAGGAAACTATCAGGGTTAGAGTGACAGGTGGACAAAACTGCAGTGACTCCACTCATATTGCCCCTGTATTTTGGTAGGATATTGTGTACACTGCAGCTCTAGGTGTGGGTGAATCTGGGTCAGGCAGAAAGTGCTCTGTTCAGGGTAAGGCTCCTCACTCTAACAGAAGGGAAACAGAATAAAAGCACAGGCTCACTCACACATGGGACAGCTGTGGGTAACTGGGAAGTTTTCTGACAAGATAGTCTTACTTTATAGCTCACCTGTCAAGGTGTATGTGTAGAATGAGTAATGTTAGCTGCAGAGAGCTTTTCAGTCCCCTGGAAGTGGAGAAGGAGATGTAGAATAAATCTGGATACAGATGTACTGCAAGTGAAACAGGGAAAGAGAAGAAGAGAAAAGGAAAATCTACCCTACCTGCAGACTGGTTTGGCTTGCAGCCAAATTTTCAGTGGAATTATAATAATGTTAAGGAGGTCATTAAAGTCCACCTCCAACTGAGGTAAATTAGAGAAGGTTCTAGCTGGTAAAAAAATTCCTTTTAATAAGCAGTTTGCATGTGAGAACTTTCTTTTACTTCAGCTCATGCTCACTTCCAAACTTACAGTTTCATTTGCCCTGTAGCTTCCAGAGACTTGAGCTGGGTGTCAGCACGTACTCCAAGGGTCACAAGGATACAAAACTACTCTTCAGCTTAGAAAGCCTACTGAATCACTAGCTGGGGAGGATAGGAACCCACTTTTTGATTCCACTGGAAATACCGTCATTCCAACCTTTGGAGAAAGAACAGGGACTACAGATCTGAATGGGTTTTGGTGCCAGATTTTTATCATATGATGATAAAATGAGCATAATGGTGACAGAACCATCTGTGATTGGCATCTTGGTGCCATGGGTTAACATTTCCTCCTAATGTGTTGCTGGACCCTTTGTCTTCATCCTTGTGGTGCTGCTTGTGACCTTATAGCAGAGAACACTTCTGCTAACTTCATCATCAGGAGGACAATTGCCAGCTGACTTTCAACTCCTTCATCAGCTGTCATCATCCACATTCATTCAATGTTGTTTCATATTATACCCACCTGCAAGTGCCCATTGCTCTCATGCTTGGTAACACCTCTCTAGGCAGCTTCCAACATACCCACCCCCTTGACAGTTCTGCTAAGCACACTCAGCCGAGTCACCTGCATTTCATTTACTGTGTATTGTGGGAGAATTTGAGACTGTATTTGTTACAGCTCAAGAAAATGGAGGCCAGGAATGAACTCTTCACAGAGATGAGATTCATCTTATCTCGTGATGACCTCCTAAAATCAGGCATGCAGTCAGACCTCGTTATATGTTGTGTCTTGTATCTGGCAAGGACTGGCACTAGGTGATTTATGTTATCTACCTTCAGTGACAAACCTATCATCTCTCTCCACGCTCAAGTTCTTCTAATCACATTATGATTTTTCTACAGAAGTTTTACTGTGAATATGCAAGTACCTCAACTGCCAATTAGTATCTACGTGTTCTAGTAAAAAACTAACGTGCTCTGAGTTTTCAAAGTGTTTTTCACTTTGAAAGATACAATCTAAACTCCTTATTCAGCAGTTGCAAAAGTCTGTGAAAATAAAAGGAAATGGCACACAATAGATCAGAATGTATTGTAAAATGGACATGGTATAAAAAGAAGTACATGAGGAGACTAAAGGACGTAGCTGAAGGAAGGTAAAGGAAGAAAGCAATTTTTTCCACTTCTGTCTTTTAAGATTTCAATATTTCATTGGACATTGAGTATAATAACCTGTAATAACCATATCCAGGGCTGATAAAGTCCTTGGACTTCAGCCATGGAAACTATTCGTCCAGATTATGCATATTACCTTATAAACAAAAGTTGCCCTCAAGTTATTATTATGATGAGGTTTTTGAGTTTTTAATTTCCACTATGGAAAAACTAACAGGAATGTGTTCAGCTAAAACCAAAAGCAGTAAAATAAATCAGAATGACTAATATGATTAGGACTTTTCAATATGAAAATATCCAGGTGGATGTTGCGTTTGTGTACATTGCTTTCAGCTGTACGCAAGAAGTCAACTCGCTGTTTTCAGAAATAACAAAGGATTTTTATTCCAGTCAAAATGTTGAACTAAGAAGTTATGGGTTGTGCTGGCCCTATTTCTCTGAAAAATGTTCAGGTAGTTTTCTGTATTTGGATTGGCATAGTCTTAGGGCTTTGGGTTTAGTATACATTTTGAATGAAACAGAATGCACACTTAGACACTCTTTCCTAGTTCCTCTGTTTAGTTTGCCTATCTCATTACTCAGTGTGGGCATGGAAGCATGATAAAATCCCTTGTCTTGAAGCAATGCATTTCTTTTACATTTCTATGTGCTGTGTTCATATATTAACTACAGTAGTGAGCCTTCCTCAATGACTTGGTGCAGGCTGGCATTTTTCCAGTCATATCTTCTGTAGAACAGATGAATTTTGGCCATCCTTTTTTCAAGTGTATTAGGTTTGTGTGGCAAGGTTTTGGTAGTGGGGCTGCTACAGGGGTGGCTTCTGTGAGAAGCTGCTAGAAGCATAGCTTCCCCTCTGTCTGACAGAACCAATGACAGCCAGCTCCAAAGCCAAGCCCATCAGTGATGGTGGTAGTGCCTCTGGGATAAAGTATTTAAGAACAACTCTGCAGACACCAAAGCTGGTTCAGAAGAAAGGGAGAAGGTGCTCCAGATACTGGAGCAGAGGTCCTGCAGCCTGTGGTGCAGACCATGGTGGGGCAAGCTGTTCCTCTGCAGCCCATGGAAGTCCACAGTGGAGCAGATACCCACCTGTAGCCCAGGGAGAAACCCACACCAGACCAGGAGTATGCCTGAAGGAGGCTGTGACCCCACAGGAAGCCCACACTGGATGGGAGGGGGTAGAGGAAATTGGGAGTGAAGTTAAGCCTGAGAAGAAGGGAGGGGTGGGGAAAGGTGTTTTACTATTTACTTTTATTTCTCATTACCCTACTCTGGTTTGGTTGGTAATAAATTAAACTAATTTCCCCAGGCTGAGTCTGTGTTTCCCATGATGGTAATTGGTGAGTGACTTCTCCATGTCCTTGACTTGACCCATGAGCCTTTTGTTATAGTTTCTCTTCTCTGTCTAGCTTGGGAGGAGGAGAGATAGAGTGGCTTTGGTGGGCACCTGGCATCCAGACAGGGTCAACCCACCACATTAAGTAGTTTGCAATATGTTTTCAAATAGTAAATCTGCATTTAAAGTCCATTACCTATGAAGAATATTGACTTAAAACAATTTAGTGTGAACTACTTAATGTGGTGGGTTGAAATTGCTTCTCCTGTGCAGTACTATTTGTTTCTAGGCTTAAAAATAAATAAAAGACAAGTAAAAGAGGAATTACCTAAAAATTCAAACATAATTAAACCACATTAGAAAGTAATTTCTTCTTTGACTGCACAACAGGTTATGATCTCAGTTCGTTTTGACCCAAGGTTACTACCATTAACCAGTAGTCTTAGCACTTCAAGATGTACATTGGTTTCAAAAGCTAGTGTGAGAAATCTGCAAATCTTATTGGGCACCTACACCCGTCATTTACTCAAATATCATTTGCACAGTTTGCATCTTGACTCCTAAGGACAGGGTGATAGTGGGGCTGCGTGATTTTAAATATCTTTTTAATGTCCCAATGTTTGAGATTGAAACTGTACAGATTATTCCTTTACTTCACGCATGATACGACACAGTATAGCCGGGGAAAAGAAAATTCTTAAAGGCACCAAACCTCCAATAAACTCCATAAATAGTGCTTTGGCTGAACAAACAATGAATATTTAAGAAAGATCCCTTAGCTACAATATTTAGATACGGTTCCACTGAGGCTAAGCTTTTGCCAATGTTAAAGTGACTTTGGATATAACCTTCCAGGCATATGAAAAAGGAATGTCCCTCAGCCCAGACTTATCTGAATGTGAACACTTACACATGATATCCTTTGTTTTCATTTTCAAAGCTTTTCCATGCGCACTTCTGATGTGCATTATCCATAATTCTTTCCAGGACTGGTATCTGCCTCCTGAGGCTGTAGGAACTCTCCTGAATTTTTCACTCTGTTGTGTCAATATCACCAGCTACTCTCAGGGTTATTAAATATTGCTTGCTATATATTGAATATGAAAAGTAAATGTAGCATGAGTAATTTAAATCACTTCTTGCAGTCAAAGACAGTAAGATCTACAGATCGTTTTTAACTATTTTCAATAGTAGAAAGAAATCCAGAAAAATATCCCCTTATTTCTCAGTTCTGGAGCTCACATTATCTCATTTATTGAACTAAATATCTCGCTTGCCTATAATTTTTAATCAAATAAACCATATTTCGTTCCTAAAAGATTTCCATCTTCCTTCATTCTTGCATAGAGCATGTTGGTGCATCTCTTCTACCATATGCTTTTTTGTTATTTCTATCTCCCTTTTCTTGCCAGACTCATAGAAGACCAAAATCTTTTTATACTGACAATTTGGACTATTTTTTTTTTGTTTCCCCAAATGGTAATTTTACAGTGCATACAAATAAGGTGCCTGTCCAACAGTTAGAGATATACCAGTATGTACAGTGCAATCTCTGTATATAAGTCCATCAATGATCCCTGTAGCATTCTATTATATCCCTGACTTTTGGGTTCATGAACCATATACATCTGTCAGTAGATGTTAAGTTTACACTTAAAAGCACCTAACAGGCAGTTCATAAATCACTGATTGCTAGAAACCAAGTATAATATAAAAAGGGAAGGTTCCTTCTCTGACGTGCTCTCTTAAACATGTTCCTAAGAATTTGCTGCTGGCTGGTTGCTGTTGGCCAAATCTGTTTGTCAGGTTTTAACTTCCTTGCAGGATTTTTCACCTTTTCTTTTACAGAATACAATAAACTGTGGGTTAGTTCCATGTACAAAGTCAGCCTACAGGCAAAGGCTAAACTATAAAATTTATCTTCTGCCATTACATAACCTAACTGTATATTCTTATTTCCATCAGTCTGCAGTGTTATTTATTGAGTGAAATGATTGCTTCTTACAGCACAAGCATATATTCTGCAGAGGTGTTGCCTTGTGTTTGCCTATGCAAGAATAATTTAGCAAATGTATGAATCCCTGAAGAAGGTACACCTTTGTTCAGATTCAGAAAGGGCTGTAGGCAGTGGAAATTCCACTCCCAGCACCAAGTTGCTTAATTGAAGACACCGTGGAGCTCAGCTTGGCCAAGCTTATGTCCATTTGTGTGCATTCAGCACCAGCACATTTTGTACTGGCACAATTCTCTTAAAAATGTGGGAACTTGGCAGGGAAGACTTGTGCACTGGGCCACAGCCTGAATAGACTCTTTGGTGCACACCTGTGTAGGAAGTGACATGGTGGATGCACCATTCCTTGTGTGGTAACAGAGAGCTGAGCTGTAACATCAAGCTACCACACTTCTTAGTTCAAGAACCCTAAATATTTAGTGCAGTTAATTAGTGGGTCCCAGGTCTAACAGCAACCTTACATGAGCATCTGCTTGGTGATAATCCACCTGGTGTGATCTGCTGATCTCCTGGTTTGTGATGGTGCTCTCTGTGATGCACAGAGTGCCTGTGAGCTGCAGCAGCAGAATATCGTCCAGGAAGTGGCATCTCTGCTGCTGTGGCAATCCCTTTTCACAAGCAGGTTTTTTCAGGGCAAGGGTGAAACTTACGGTGCACCCAATTTCTTAATTTTGTTTTACTTCTGATTGTGAGATACCTCCAAGTAAAAACTAGATTGAAATAGAATTTAGAAGATGCAAGCAGCAGAATTTTACTATGAATAATGAAAAGTGCAATTCCGACTTCCATTTGAAATTAGCTTTTTGGGAAAGCAGTGGTTATAGAAAGTTATTTTTATGTGGTCACATCAGTGATTATTGTTTTTGTTGCCTTCCAAAAGTGGGTTATGTTTAGTCTAGGTTTAGAAATAATAGGTGTAGTATGTCATAAGTGTCACTGAGCTTAAGTGGATAAAACTGATTGTGGCGTTTACTACAGAACAGGAGGGATGTCTCCAGAATATACAAAAAAGTATTTATGAAAGCTGAGGTTATGCACTCTTAAAGAATTTTTTGACATCTGTCGACTAGAAGATCCTGAAAAATATTGCTTTAGCAGGCTGACCCTTCATGGGGTGGTTGGCATTCCCTGGAGATATAATGGCTACAACTAATCTGTAAGATGACTGAGAAAATTAAGTATTGATTTAAGGATAGGTCTGATGTCACACTGTGTTACTAAATTCAATTCAGTGGTGTTAATTCTATGTTTCACGCTTTCTTGGAAGATTACACCATTATTTTAGTTTCCTCAGCAACGTGAACCTTGGATTCTTTTTACTCAGAAAATCTGGTGAAGAAATAAGAGTAAATAGAACATACACACATGTGTTTGAAAAAACGTTTTTCTTTTAAAACTGGTCATGTTAGGGATCGTCTTTGCTTTGATTTTCTTATGTCAGATTCACACTGTAATTCTTGACTTATGTCAGGAAAGTCAAAGGTTACTTTCAATCTTCCTTTACAGTTTTACACTGTTCATAGACTATGGTGGAGTTTCGTTAAAAGAGAATTAGGCTTCTAAACTCATCAAGTAGTTTAGTTTTAAACATAGAATTTATGTTTAAAAGCTGCTCTTAGATCTGGTTCCTGGCCTAAAACTTCTGACAGCTATTACATGCTATCACACAGTAACGGTGAATCACAGTTTGATTTTGCATCTGCTTGTGCTGCATGCCCTGAATGCCCCAGTATTGTTTTACAGTTCTCCAGGTGTACATCAGACTAGCTAGATCATAAATAATATTTTAGCTGACTGCCTTTACTATCCGCCAGGGAGACCGATTGATCAGCAGCCCAATCATAGAATCATAGAATAGTTAGGGTTGGAAAGGACCTTAAGATCATCTAGTTCCAACACCCCTGCCATGGGCAG